>ML806296.1:83328-113821 GCA_009831015.1 Picea engelmannii
TACAATACAACTGCGCTTGCTTTGAATGCCTCTTCCAAACGACGGCGCAACAATCCCCAAAGCATTTCAAAATGTGCGTGCTGGCACTGTCCAGCTGTAGGTTCTTTCTCCGTGCGCGCTGGCTCGCTTGATGACGTGTGGATGCTCCTGCATCAATAACAGACCTGTCGGCCTACTATTGAACTTGAGAGGATTTCTGTGTTTAAATTGCTAGTGCTATTATAATGATTAGGAGAAGCATTCTCATGGACGGAGGTGTTTAATCCTTCCTATTCATATTTGAAATGTCATATTAATTTTATGTTTAATATTATTTTATGGTCACTATACACAAATTCATTTTCTGTAGTGTTTTGATTAAGACCGGTAACCATCGCTAATGATGGGCCCCTTAATGTGCGAGGGTACCCATCAGGGAGACACAAACTCATCCTCCCCTTTTGTTTTGGGAGGCATATGGGATAATGCGATGGCAGTCAGCAAGAACACCTTTACAGTTAATTATTCACCAACCCATTTTCTAAATTTTGTTATGTGATTTAATCATCTTTTTCTGTTGGATACATTGTAATGCTCCACATTATTTTGTGTAAGTGCGGTCATGCCGAAGCATGGGGACACCCAATTCACTCCTTCAAGAGGTATTCGGGTTCCAACACAGTGCCCTTCTGTCTACTATGAGATTACATGCAATGATGGTCAAGGATTTCTCCCATCCCTAATGTTTGAAGATATTTGTTCCAAGTTCTGTATTCAGTTGATATGGGGTACGCCCTGATTTTGTATATAAACATTCTGGTACAAAAATAATTTATGCCAAGCTTTCACCTGGTTGGACTTGTGATATACAAACAGTCATTCTATTTAAGAAATATGATATTTATGCTTTGAGTATTATTTCCTATGTGAAAGGATTTCAATCTATCACTTTTCGTATGTAATATTTTCCTTGGTATTTCGAAAAAATGATTTGTTATTACAGATTTGAAATCTCTAGTTATGTTCCAGAATTGAATCTCATTATTGAGTACATGGTCTCTTCTCAAACTGATTTGGCTAAATAAAGTAGTACTACTGAAAAACTAGTATAAAAACATCTACGCCTAAGGGTTTTGTTTCCACCGATCTGGGGTGATGACTTTCAGATTTCAGTTAAGCTTTGTACACTTGTATTCTTGTTATAGCACTAGTTTTTGGTAGGAGTTTAACCTAAGTCTTATTCTTCCCTTTTGCAATTTTGATTTACGAGTTAGTTGTATGCAATGGTTTCGTGTAAGATTATTTTTGTGGGCTTCCATCTAAATTTTGGGGTTTCTTGTATATAAATCGACAAGGAAAAAATGTTTATCATTTGAGGTTAAAATGGATCGGGACTTCCAAACAATTTGGGTTTATTTTCCTTTCATGAGAGTTCTTTACTCCTTTATACTAGATACCCTGTAGCATTGTACCTATGATAGAGGTTATACTGTATATGCGCCTCTAAACCTATCACAGAGGTTATACTGTAGACACGCCTTTAAAACCTCTGACAGAGGTTATACTGTAGATGCACCTTTGAACCACAGAGTCATTACTAAAGTACCCACACTACCATGTTGATGTACATATACTAAATTTTCTGTAATGGGGTTTTGGTAAGTTTTTGAATTATATTCCTATGTAAATGTTTATAGGTATATCTGTCTAGTAAATCAGTCTATTCCATCGTCATATTATATCATACAAAACTCTCATTATATATATACCTATATGTTCATGATATATTTACACAACTCGATATACATATCGCTTAATACCCCTGTGTTAAGGAGTATATTTACCTTTGAAATGGATTGGTATTATCATTAGAGGAGGCTCATTGTATACTATAAACATCTACAAGAAATTAAATCTGCCATAGCTATTGGTGTGCGTGGCTTCAAGTATTTCTGCAAACAATTTTATTTTTTCCATTTACTTAACAGAACTAAGAAGATAATTGTAGTCTGTAATCTATTATGGAATTAGTAACTACTACATAATTCATTTTGTTGTTTGGTACATTCCAATATCTTAGTAATTACTCAGCATCATATCTAAATAAATGAGTCGATTTCCAGCCAACGACGATGAAGTAAAATGATATATCTTTCCACCAAAGCCATCAACTAGAATTCATACATAGAAGTAAACAGATTGCACACATGAAATTTGACTAGGATAATGTAGAGTTACATATCTGAGCCAAATTTGTGGGAAGACAAAGGGAACACCCATGTTCCTCCCAACCACAGAATAGGGCAGCCAATCTACTTGCCCGATTCACCCCCTAGCCTAACCATGAGTCTATGAGGGCGAATTGGAATCTCCTCTCCAACAATGTCCTTCAATTCAAGTAGTATCTCCCTTGCCTCCCACTCACACAGTAGTTCTCATAACAGCAGAAAAACATAGAATAAAATTCATAGTCTTCCTTCTCAACATACTTGGCAGCGTCTTACCTCCTCACATATGCTATTTATTAATTTTTCTAGGACTTTTCCCTCCCATGGGAATTTTCGCAGCTTTCTAAATCCCTACTTTTCAGGGGCTGCCAAAGGCCAAATCACTGATTTTCCACTTGTAACAATCAGTCCAGAGTTAATTCCAATGTGTTCCCCACTCATGGAGTCGTGGTCAGCTAAATTTAACATGGTTGTTCCATTTGTTGTCGTGCAATCAATATAAAATATTATGTTTTCATACAAGTGTCATAGTCAAATAGTTAGTTGGGTCAAATCAGGTTTATGTCCAACAATCATAATAATTAATTACAATCATCACATTCAAAATTCGGAATGGCCATAAATGGCAAATATTTTCTAATTCAAATTTACTAAAAACGAAATGAATTTCCAACAGATAAGAATTTTTTTTTTTTTTTTTTTTGGGACAGAACATCCTTTCCCCCTTCAGTAAAACATTGTCCTTAGTGTTCGTTCCTTTCACGGAACATAATTGGATGATATTTCGACAAATCTCCCTCCAACTCCCAAGTGGCCTCCTCAGGACTAAAGTGCTTCCATTGCACCTTTACCTGAGCGACAGCTTTGCTCCGAAGTGTTATTTCTCTTGGGTCTAGAATGAGGAGGGGTTCCACATGGAGCTTGCCTTCGGGTTCCACCTACACCAAGTTCCAATCAATCATATGAGTAGGGTCATGAATATAGTTTTTCAACAAGGAAATATGAAAAACATTATGAATTTTCATATTAGCCAGGAGTGCAAGTTGGTATGCTATGGGTCCAATTCGATCTAGTATCTCAAAGGGTCCACAAAACTTGGGTGGTAGCTTGGCACAATTTCCTAACTTCAATGAAATTATTTGAGCTTTGACATTTAAATAAACATGGTCTCCCAAATGGAATTCCAAGTGTCTTCTTTACTGATCTGCATAGCTTTTATGTCTATCCTGTGCTTCTTTCAAATTCTATTGTACATTCCTTAACGTATTTTCCATTTCTTGGAGCATCTCTAGTCCCACCATGAGTCTGTAAGCTGGGTTATCCCAACTAATTGGAGTCGTACATTTTCTGTTGTACAGTATTTCAAAAGGGCTCAATTTAGCCGAAGTCTGGTATCCATTGTTATATGCAAATTCTACCAAGTGTAGATAGTTTTCCCACTTGTTCGGTTTTGTTCTTATGTACATGCGGAGCATATCCTCCACGATTTGTTTTGTCCTTTTAGTCTGTCCATATGTTTGTGGGTGATAAATAGTACTAAAATTCAAGTTAGTATTTATCCCTGCAAACAATTCCTTCCAAAAGGCGGATGTGAATTTTACATCTCTATTTGAAATCACCAATTTAGGAACACCATGCAGTCTAAAAATTTATTTCATTAATATTTCAACAAAGTTTATAGCTTTAAAAGTAGACTTTACAGGAATAAAGTGTGTAGACTTACTGAATTTATCGATTACCACCATAATAGAATCGTTCTGTTTCTGAGTTTTAGGCAAACTTGTTATAAAATCCAGCGATATGGTCTCCCACTTCCATTCTGGTATGGGTAATGGTTGTAATAGGCCGGTTGTATGTTGGTGTTCAGCCTTAACCTGCTGACAATATTGGCACCTAGCGAAGTATTCTGATGTTTTTCCCTTCATATTAGGCCAATAAAATAGTTTCCTAAGTGTTGTTATCGTTTTCTAGTAACCTGGGTGGCCAGAATATGGTTTCTAATGCACTTCGTCCAAGATTGTTAATTTTAACTCTATTGAATCTGGTATGTAAAGTCTGTTTTTTAAATCATAGTAGTCCCTTCCCGTCGATACTTAGATCTGGTTTCTCTGAGTTCTTGGTATTGTTTGTTATTTCTATCATTATTTTTGCATAGTTTTAGTCATGAATACCTGTCGTCCTTATTCTTCCTTCCAGGTCACTTTCTACCCTGCTAACATTCATCTCAAATAACCCATGAAATTTTCTACTTAAAGCATATGCTACTTTATTTTCCTTGCCCTTGATATGTCTGACCTCGAAGTTGAATTCACTCAAGAAGGATAACCACCTTTCTTGCCTTGCATTAAGATCTGGTTGGTTAAACAGATATTTCACCCCGCAATTGTCCGTTAATAATAGGAATCTTCTACACATTATGTAGTGCCGCCACATCTTTAAGGCGTGTATTACCACTGCTAATTCTAAGTCATGAGTGACATAATTTTTCTCTTGTTCCTTCAATTTCCGGGACTCATAACAAATAACCTGTCCTTCCCGGGTTAGGAAACCACCTAGTCCTTCTTTACTCGCATCAACACATATGGTGAAGTCTTTATCTAAATCTGCTACTTTCAATATGGGTGTCGTTGTCAATAACTCCTTTAGTTTGTTGAAGCTATCTTGACATTTCTCCGACTAGTTAATCCTGGTCCCTTTCTTTTGTAATGATATGATAGGGTAGGCTATCTTGGAAAACCCTTCTATAAACCTGCGGTAATATCCGGTGATTCCCATGAACAATCATATATTTTCTACATCTTTAGGTACCGACCATTCCCTAATGGCTTTCGTCTTTTCTAGGTCTATGACAATTCCCTCTACTGAAATTACATGTCCAAGATATTGTATTTATTTCTAATAGAAGTCACACTTGTTGAAATTGGCATATAGTTTGTGCTTCTTTAACGTTTGCAGCACTATTCTTAAGTCTTCCTCATGTTCCTCCTCCGTCTTTGAATAGAATAGGATATCGTCGATGAATACTACAACGAACTTGTCCAAGTGCTCACTGAAAATACTATTCATTAGGGACATAAACGTGGTTGGGGCGTTAGTGAGTCCAAAAGGTATGAATACAAACTTGTAGTGGCCATATCTTGTCCGAAATGTTGTTTTGTTTATGTCCTCATCTTTTATCTGAACTGGATGATAACCGGATTGTAAATCCAATTTTGAAAAGATCTTGGCCCCCCCTACTTGATCGAACAGATCATTTATCCTAGGTAAGGGGTATTTGATCTTAATAGTCATTCTGTTCAGTTATCTATAACCGATACACAATCTTAGAGTACCATCCTTCTTTTTCACAAAGAGGACTGGTGCTCCCCACGGTGAGATACTCGGTCTGATGTACTCCTTGTCCAACAATTCTTGTAATTGTATTTTTAGTTCTGTCAGTTTTGGTAGACTCATATGGTAAGGTTCCTTTGATATAGAGGCAGAACCAAGTAACAGATCTATGGAGAAGTTTGTTTCTCTTCTAGGGGGTAATTCTGGTATCTCATCCACAAACATGTCTCTGAAATCACGTAGGACAAAAAAGTCTTCTAATTTTGCCTTATCATCTTTTCCTAGCAAATTCGTTACCTAGATGGCATAAACTTGACATCCCTTCCTCATACATTTCTTGAGTTGCATTGCTGAAACTTGTCTGACTTATACCCGTTTTGGTATACCTTGGGTTGTTCTAACAGTTCCAAAATCGTCCTCATAGCTAAGTATCTTTGTATAGAAATCTAGTACTGCTTTGTGTTGTTCCAACCACTCCATCCCGATAATCATATCGTAAGATCCTACTGGTAGGATGTTCAAATGAGCCTTTATATTTTGACCATCTAAGATGAACTCAAAATCTAGAACAAACTCAACTACCTTTCTTTTAGTACCAGTCGCTAATTGTACAAGCCAAGATTTTTCGTCCTTCAGTTTCTTAAGTTTGTTTGACTCTGCCACATTAGGTGTGATATAACTTAACATAGCTCCAGGGTCAATTAAAACAAAGATTCAAGTGTCATTGATTTTACCATCAATTTCCACCACCGAGGACTGGTGGTCAGCCTGTCGACCATCTATGGCTGCATTTATCTGA
This sequence comes from Picea engelmannii, assembly GCA_009831015.1. NCBI lineage: Eukaryota > Viridiplantae > Streptophyta > Pinopsida > Pinales > Pinaceae > Picea > Picea engelmannii. Next base: position 89,665 of record ML806296.1, read on the forward strand.
TGTAGGCTTCTGCCCACATCTCCCACTGCCAAGGCTTCCTGCAGATTACGAGCAACAATTTTGTTTGTTGAACTAAAACACGGACACTTCCTCCTTAGGTGAGGTTCTCCGCATTCCCAACACTTTAATGGCTCGTGGGGGTTGTCTCCAAACTTTTTCATCCCCAGGTTTACTGGTTTACCACTGCCTTGCATATTTGGATGGTTGGAGTGAAAATGCCTTCTTAGAGAACTTTTTGCTATATTCTGATAAGGAGTTGGCTGGTACCCCTTCTTCCGCTGGTTCATTTGCTCTTATTTCTTATCCTTCCATGTTTTTGGAAATTCCACCCGATGTTTATACTAATCGTAGCACATTCGTGCCTTCCTGAATACTTCGTTCAAATATTTGGGGTTGTCAAACTCAATTTTGTCCTTGTAGGACTGTGGTAGATAGCTTCGAAATCGTTGAATTTTTACTGTATCCTCACGGATGTATGGTACAAACCTTAAAAACTCCAAAATTTTATTTATAAGGTCCTCCATTGTCATATGTCCAAGTCGTAACTCATAGAACTCTTGTCTTCCTTTCATAGTAACTTTTCGAAAGGTATTGTTTTTTGAAATAATTTTTAAATTCAGACCATTCCAATTGTTTTTCCATTAGGCCCTTGGCCAATTTCAGGTCCTGCCACCAAATGTTGGCCTTCCCTTTCAAATTTTAGATGTCCATTCTGACCTTCATGCTGCTGGAATAGTTGTAGATCTAGAAGTATTTTTTGATGTCCAACAGTCATGCTTCAACTTCCTCTCCCATCTTGGATACTCCATCAAAGGTAGATGGTTTAATTTTTTAAAATTCTCCTTCGAGGTGGTCTACCTATTTTCTTTTTCTATCAGATTTAGTTTTTTCTTCCGCTGAGGGTGTTCCTTCTAACAAACTATCTCCCTTTTTTGTTTACGACCCTGAGTTCTTGGAGGCCCTTTTGCTGACTTATACCTCATGGTTATCATTCTTTGGGATTTTTTTGGTAACTATACTGTGTAGCAGGACTTCATTTATCTCTTGCTGTTCCTGTTGTGACTTTTTCAATTTTTCATTGTCTCCTTTGAAAATCTATAATTCAACAATAAGGTTCCTCATTGTTTCTAATACTTATGTGGGTGAAATTCCATAACTGTTTTGTCTTGGATCTCCAGGGGGTCCTTGCTGGGGGTTTTCTCCCATCCTGACTTCTGCATCCTCCCGAGCTGCCATAATGAACACAAAACATAAATAACTTTCTGTTTGTAACCATATGACCTTTATAAGTTTTACATAAATCAAAATATATATATACTTAGTAGCTATTGTGGCCCTGTTCAGGTCTAGTGTTGTGACCTTTTTTCTCTGATACCATATGTAATGTACCTCAAAATTCACATAATTTTTTTTTTAATTGGGAACATGTACAACAGTTGTATTGCCCTTTACTCCTCTTATGTTAAATTAACATAAATTCGTCGCATCCTGTTTTTGTATTGAGTTATATATGATCATAGGTTCATAGCTAGGGATATCATATTTCATTGCAACTTATTATTATCTACTTTTTTGTTTTCCCAAAACCACCTTATGTTAAGGAGATGTAACTACTTAGAGTCTCTTTCATATGAATGCGAGGGTTAAAAAATGTAAGGCCTTATGATGTCAATTCTAATATCTATATCATTATAGGATCTACAAGGAGGTTAACATTATTCGAAAAAAAAAGGTTTATTTGGGTTTAAACAAAAATCGAACATTAAACTTGCACCTTGAATATAAATTATGCAAAGGTTAACTTGTGAAGGTTATGGTTATAATCATGTTAACACATCTACTCGTTAGGTAATGACAAGGGATATCAGCCTCAGATGGTTAATGCAAAGCTAGTTGGGTTCAACATAAATGGTGTAGCAAGTCAGCCATCCAGTAACCTCACCATTAATACTCTGAAAAACCGGTATAGGCTGGAACCCTCATGCCTTAAAGGCCTATCTACAACATTTAAAGTGCATGGGATATGTCTATTCAATCAGAGCTCGATTGGCATTTCCTAATGATATGTTGACACATACCCTATATTCACATGGACCAGGTACGAAGACCCCATCCCCTTTACTCCTTGACAAAGGTTACGCCCACACTTTCACTTTCATTCTAGTTTTGGTTTCATGCAGAAGGAAGCACCATCTCAGTCAATTTTTTGTTTGCATTCTGGTTTTGGTTTAGTGAAGGAGGAGAGAATGTCTCAGACCATTCTTTTGTTTGGCTTTAGCATCATGGATACAAGTTTAGGATTTGGGCCCTGTACCAGATGGGTGAAGATCTTATGTGGAACTTCTCGACAACAACTCTACGCGGGGTAAGTTTACCCTTGACTATTCTTTTCCTTTATGCATTCGGGTCTTTCTATATTGTTAGGTAGGTCTCTACATGCTCCTGGTCTCAGTCTGTTCTTCGGTAGTATTCTTCGAGGTTAATGTGAAAGGGTAGGTGATACCCTGGCCAGGTTTAGTTCTTCACGGTTTAACCCCTCCTCTGTACTAGTCTTGTTGTTGGGCCGAGCTATTCTCCTTTCTTAGAGGGACTTACTATGATGTCTGTTAGAAAAGTGCATTCGGAATATGCTATATTTTTTTGTTTCAACTTTTGTTAAAGGATCGGTTCCCAATCGTTTTGTCTTAGATGACAGAGTGTCATGTCGAAGTCTTCCCTTACTAGGGTGCATAACAGACCTGTCGGCCTACTATTGAACTTGAGAGGATTTCTGTGTTTAAATTTCTAGTGCCATTATAATGATTAGGAGCAATGTTCTCATCGCCGAAGGTGTTTAATCCTTCCTATTCATATTTGAAATGTCATATTAATTTTATGTTTAATATTGTTTTATGGTCATTATACACAAATTCGTTTTTTGTAGTGTTTTGATTAAGACTGGTATCCATCGCTAATGATGGGCCCCTTAATGTGCGAGGGTACCGATCACGGAGACAAAAACTCCTCCTCCCCTTTCGGTCTGGAAGGCACATGGGATAGAGCGACGGAAGTAGGCAAGAACACCTTTACAGTTAAGTATTCACCGACCCATTTTCTAAATTTTGTTCTGTGATTTAATCATCTTTTTCTGTTGGATACATTGTAATGCTCCACATTATTTTGTGTAGGTGCGGTCATGTCGAAGCATGGGGATGCCCTCTTCACTCCTTCAAGAGGTATTCTGGTTCCAACAAAGTCCCCTTCCATCTATTACGAGTTTACATGCAACGATGGTCAAGGAATTGTCCCATCCCTAATGTTTGAAGATATTTGTTCCAAGTTTTGTATTCAGTTGATATGGGGTACACCCTGATTTTGTATATAAACATTCTAGTATGAAGAAAATTTATGCCAATATTGTGCTTGGTTGGACTTGTGATATAAAGACATTCGTTCTATTTAATCAATATGATATTTATGCTTTGAGTATTATTTCTTGTGTGAAAGGATTTCAATCTCTCACTTTTTGTATGTAATATTTTCCTCGGTATTTCCGAAAAATGTTTTGTTATTACATATTTGAAATCTCTAGTTATGTTCTAGAATTGAATCTCATTATTGAGTACACAGTCTCTTCTCAAAGTGATTTGGCTAAATAAATTAGTACTGCCGAAAAACTAGTATAAAAACATCCGCGCTTGAGGGTTTTGTTTCCACTAAGCTTGGGTGATGAATTTCAAATTTCATTTAAGCTTTGTACACTTGTATTCTTGTTATAGAACTAGTTTTTGGTAGGAGTTGAACCTGAGTCCTATTCCTCCCTTTTGCAATTTTGATTTACGAGTTAGTTGTATTCAATAGTTTTGTGTAAGCTTATGTTTGTGGGATTCCGTCCATATTTTGGGGTTTCATGTATATAAATCGACAGGGAAAAAAATGTTTATCATTTGAGGTTAAAAGGGATCAGGATTTCCAGAAAATTCGGGTTTATTTTCCTTTCAGGTGATTTCCTTACTCCTTTATACTAGATACCTTGTAGCATTGTACCTACGATAGAGGTTATACTGTAGATGCACCTCTAAACCTATGATAGAGGTTATATTGTAGATGAGCCTTTAAAACCTATGATAGAGGTTATACTATAGATGCGCCTTTGAACCACAGAGTCATTACTAAAGTACCCACACTACCGTGCTAATGTACATATACTCAATTTTCTATAATGGGGTTTTGGTATGTTTCTGAATTATATTCCTATGTAAATGTTTATATGTATATCTATCTAGTTCTTTTCCGGATACCTTAGTAAATCAGTCTATTCTATCATCATAGTATATCATACAAAACGCTCATTATATATATACCTATATGTTCATGATATATTTACACAGCTCGATATACATATTGCTTAATACCCCCATGTTAAGGAGTATATTTACCTTTGAAACTGGATTGGTATTCTCATTAGAGGAGGCTCATTGTATACTATAAACATCTATAGGAAATTAAATCTGCCACAACTATTAGTGTGTGTGGCTTCAAGTATTTATGCAAACAATTTTATTTTTTTCATTTACTTAACAGCACTAAGAAGATAACTATACTTTGTAATCTATTATGGAATTAGTAACTACTACAGAATTCGTTTTGTTGTTTGGTACATTCCAATATCTTAGTAATTACTCAACATCATATCTAAATAAATGAGTCCATTTCCAGCCAACGACTATGAAGTAAAATGATAGATCTTTCCACCATAGACATCAACAAAAATCATACATAGAAGTAAATAGATTGCACACATGACATTTGACAATCATCAAATTCAAAATTCAAAATTGCCATAAATGGAAAAAAAATTCTAATTCGAATTTACTAAAAACGGAATGAATTTCCAACAGATAAGAATTATTTTATTAATTTTTTTGTTTTTTGGGACATCACAGATGAGGTCTACAAAATCAAGATAAACCCGATACCTAAGGATTTGGGAAGCCACCATAACAACCATTTGGAGCATTGAGTGAGTAGTAACCAGAGGGCGCATAGAACAAAAAACCACTCTATGAAATGAATGCCAAACCCAAAGAACCAAAACTTACCACTTGAAACAATGAATGAAATCACGTGCTCTGCAGGACAAAGGGGTCATGATTGAAGGTGAGTGTGTCATTCATGTACCAGGAGGATGAAATAGTGATATGAATGTTAGGGGTAACATTCAAATTTCTAATTAAACCAAAGTTTCCTTGTTGACCAATCATAAATATGTCAATGTGAAAACTAAAATATAATCAAGGAATTAATAAGTCATAACGTTAAGGTGCATGAATCATGTGCTTTGTTAATGGATCAATCAATATAAATGATACGTTTACAATATTTAAGGTTTATGAAAAAAAACATAAGATGCCTTCTAGGTGTTATCCCATTTGCAAAGAAAAACCACAAACTGTACGACGACCACTCAAACCAAATTTTGTTCTAATTCCATGCTTCCATTCATGAAATTGAACACAAAAAATGATAAATTAAAAATAATGAACTCTTACACACAGCTAGTCCAATGATTATTTTCAAAGCCAAAAATGATAGAAATGTTTGTAAGGAGGAGGGAGCTATAGAAAATTTTAACCTTGGCAACGAAATTTTACCATGATAAAATTTGACAAGAATATTTGGCTACCAACAATGGAGACACACTGGATGAAGCAGTTATATCTGCATCATCAAAAATTTATATCAGGGAATAAATGAATCAACAATATTTTATAGAAACAATTTAAAGACGTATCAAGCATTTCGACAATAACTGAAACAAAATAACACTTTCATAGTATTGGATAAAGTTTTGTCCAAAAAATTGTAATTCAACATCTCGTTTAGATCATAGGGGTAGCGATGTTTATACATATAACTCCAATACTGTTGACAGGGCCACTGCTGCCAGCAGGCATCCATAGCCTTGGAAGGGATGTCATTTAACCCACTCTAGTACTTCTATCATGTCCAAGACTTATCCATTTATGATAAAGGCATCCCAACACTTGATCAATTTAAAAAAATACTTGAGGATCTTCGAACCCGACATTGCTTCACTACCAGTAGGCATGTTCAGTACCCGACAAAATTTTCTTGGTATCATGTGTGCATTTACCCGCTGCTATCATACCTGTGTAGTATCCTGGTGGGTTTACACACAATTCTCACACATTACAGTGCTTCCAACTCTCTAAAATGGTTTATACAATTTTCAGAAACTTCATGATATTTAAGAGAGTGGGGTGATACTAAAGATTTTACATCTAGGCAATGATAAGATCGATCTTTAAGAAATATTTTTTTCATTTTGATGACTTTCATCGTAATTTGGACAATTATATTTCAGTTAAAAAATCATCTCTAGGATGGGGAAAAAACACGAAATGTTTTCATTAAAACAGGGACGGTGTCAGAAGTTTTTAAAGATACTCGTGTTTCACTGAGATTTTAATAAAAAAATCGGGAACAAAAAGGAAACGAAAACTTAGCGTAACGGAGCTGAGTTCAGAACTTAATGTTCAAATGCTTAGAACTGTTCTCAATTGTTTTTAATGAAAAATCCAATTCCCCTCAATAATGAATGGTGATTCAGAAATAATCATCTAGAAAACTGTAATATTCCAGATAAAACATTCTCGGAAAAAGATCCTTCTAGAAGCAGAAGCTTCTATTATGTATTCTTACATTCAAATTATTCTACTTTATTGCAAGGCCTTATTAATATTTACCTTTATTACATCTGAATACATTGTTTTACATACGTGAGGGGTTAGGTCCCTAACAAAAACACACAAAAATGACACAAAATGAAAAGAACCAAAAACAAAATAGAAATGTAAATTAAAATATTTACAAATTGGTGGATCTAATTTCATCAAGTGAAGTATTTCTAGAGAGACTGGTCATTCACTGGGAAAGTTTCCAACTTCCCCTCCAAGTTATGCAAACGAAAAGATCTAGGACCCAATTTTTCAAAAATGACAAAAAGCACGAGCACGGATTTTGGAACTTGGTATGTTCTCCTTTATTCTCGTGCGCTTTGTCCCATTTGAGGACCAAATCCCCTACATTAAAATTTATTTCAGAGGATGAACTTGTATCAAACCATCTCTTTACCATTTTTTGGTGATGATCCATTTTTTTTTTCTTGTGTTCTCACTTCTTCCAATTTTAATAAAGCGTTTATATGATTTTCTAGAGGAGGGAATTCCTCTTCTTGAATTTTTTGCAATAACTGCAGAGAAGGAAGAAAGACATGTGGAGGAAGGATGGATCATATTCTGTAAACGAGGAAGAAAGGAGACTTGCGAATGGAATCTTTTGGAGTTACTCTATCAGCCCAAAGTTTGTTGTGCAACACATTGTGCCAATTCTTGTGGTTTTCTCACACTGTTCTCTTTATGATCTTGATCAGATTTTTGTGCGTTGTTTCAGACAAACCATTCCCTTGAGGATAATAGATGGAAGAATATTTGAGTGTATTCCCTTTCTCAAGAGCAAAGACATTTATGTCTAGGGAGGGAAAATAAGAGGCATTGTCAAAAACCAAACATTCAAAAATTCCGAAATGAGTGATAATATGAGAGTTCGGAAACAAAAATACCTTATTTGTGTTGACCACTTTTAAAGGTAAATCTTCAGACCATCTCGTAAAACAATCTATTGTTGTGAGAATGTACTTGTGCTACTGTGAGGAAGGGGGATTGATTGTTCCTATAATATCTAGGCCCCACTGCTAAAAAGGTGTGTCTACAGTAACAGGTTGGAAAGGAAAAGTTTATTTTTTCACCTATCTTGCAACATTTTGATATATTATACACATGCGGGACAAAGTATGAGAATCCTTAAACAAGGTAGGTCAGTAGTAGCCATCCCTTAGTACTTTGTTTGAAGTGGTATCTCCACCAAAATGACCCCTGGCATCACAAAAATGAAGTTCAACCAACACCCTTTCATATTCCTCTTTTTATAAGCAATGCAAAAAAACACTGTCAAAATTCTTTTGAAATAATATATCATTAGTTAATTGGAAAGATGCATATTTAAGCCTAAGTTCTCTTATGTTTTCTGGATCAATATTGCGAGGAGTAGTTCCATGCAGCAAATAAAATATGACATTCTCATACCATGAATTGGGCACCGTTTGCACACAACTGATTTGTATTTCGTTATGTTGATTTGCAGTTGATGTATTTATTTGATTTTCTGACTTTTCAACTGAATAAACTACCAATTTGAAAATTCATTAACCTCTAACGATTCGTGCAGGTACTATTTCGAGGTCATATTTATGAAGTGATGTCATCCAATTCACTCTTTTCTCTCCGAGCTCTTTCTGCACTAACAGATTTCTTACAGAAGGGTAAGGAACAACAATCTTTGTCTTGGACTTTAAGAGGTAAGACCTAAAATGTTTAACAACTTTAAAAATAGTGTATGCCTATTGATCTACTGCAGGTTAATTTACTTCTTCTCCTTTAAAGGAAAAGCTCATAAATGAGATGGGTATCTCATTGTTTTCAACATTTTTTTGTGTGAGTACAACGACATAAGATCTTTCAGATGAAAAAGTATATAATGTAAAATCTTGGGGAAAATGAGGACTTATCGAGGAAGGTGCCTCAATTATATATTTTATGATAGAATCAAAATATTGACTCTCTTGTGATCCCCATCTATATAAAACATCATTTTTTACCAGATTTTGTAGAGGTCTGACCATATCAAAAAAACTAGGGGCGAAACGTTTGACAAACTTAATTTTACCCAAAAATGATTTCATGGCCTTTTTGGAAGAAGGTAGGGGAAGGTTGGAAATGGCTTGGGTTCGTTTAGGATCAATTATCATTCCATTTTTAGAGACTATAAACCAATCAATTTCCCTTGTTCTACTGCAAAGACTGGTTTTTTAGGATTGAGTGAAATGTCAAACTTGTAACATCATTCTAACACAACCCTAAGATGAGAGACGTGGTATTTTTTGTTCTTTGAAAAGACAGTAACATCGTATAGATAGACCACAAATGACTGATTAATAAGGCCATGAAAAGAAATGTCCATTGCTCACTCGAAAGTGGCATCGACATTTATTAATCTGAAAGGTATTTTTCTGTAGGCATAGGTGCCCAATGGGGTACAAAAAGTGGTTTTCAGCTGATCTGAATGAGACATAAGGACCTAGTTATATCCTAATAAACCATCTAATAAAGATAGTCTTTCAGAAAGTGATACTTGTTTCAAAATATGTTCCATTGGATGATTGGGGAGTTGCCTTTATGAGAGGCTTAGTTTAAATTGTGAAAGTCAACACAAAGTCAAATATCTCCACTCTTCTTCCTTACTAGGGATAGGTTGGATACCCATTGAGTATGTCATACTGGAAAAATGATCTTGGGAGTGAGTACTTTGTTTTATTTTTTTTTACAATAGGTTCTAAATTCAGATGCATTTTCCTCAATTTTTGTTGAAAAGGTTGAGTTTGGGGTTTCATAGGAATTACATGTTGTGTTATGTTTGGGTCAAAAGTATTTAAATCATCATACATCTAAGAAAATACATATTTAAATTCATTGAAATTTTTTATAAAAGCAGACTTTTCTTGTTCAAAGCACCCTTTTCCCAGATTGATATTTTCAGGACTACCTTGCATTCCTTGATTTACAATTTTGTACAACAAAGAGGAACTATTTGTTTTTCAATTGAATAGCCCTCTAAATTTTTCATGTAGGTTATAAAATTTATCTAATCTAACAACATATTTGGGGATGGAGTTTACCTGCTTGGATGATAATTCTGTAGATCAAGGATCAAATATTACTGTGAAATCTCGGAGGTTTTCGTCATGGGTGCTTTCATCAATTGTTGCATCTTGGAAGGTGTCTTCCATATGCAAAAAGTTGATGATATGCTGATCATCATCAAATAATCGCCAGTTTTTAATGTTGTCAAGAATTGATGGCCTGAATAACAATTCGATTGAAAAAGTGTTAGGCGAAAGACCTTCAATTAGAAACAATTTACAAGCAACATTAGCTAGTAAATCAGCTTCTGAATTGCTCGACCTAGTAATGAAATTTATATTAAAAGCAAGGAATTTGTACATTAAACCCCATACCTCAGTTTGGTACTTCTTCAAATGCGGTGACAAACAATGTATTTTGTTTCTTACCTGTTTGACTATGATTTCAAAGCCACCGAATACTACCAATTTTTGCACGTCCATATCCAATGCCTTGCTTAGTCCTTGCATAAGTGTTTTTTACTCTATTGTATTGTTAGTACATTCAAACTCCAATCAACAAGCAATAAATGTTTTATTACTTGTGGGATCGATAAGCACACAACCTGCACTTGACCCTTCCCGGAATTTGGACCCATCAAAATATAAGCACCAGATTTTTTCGTCATTAGCAATGTTCGGTGTACTTGGAAAAGTCAATGTCTGGGTATAAGTTGTTACTTCATATTGTTGTTCTGGGTTGGTGATAGAGGAAATTTTAGTCATGAAATTACCAAAAAAAAAATTCATTCCTTGTGTCTCAATCGTATTTGCAGTAGTATAAAAAGCTCATTTGGGTCATTTAGATTTGTTACAGTGTACTTGAGGTAACATTCTTTGTTTATTCTGATCTTGTTGGGTTGTCCATTTTCTGGTAGCCATAAATGAGACCAGTTCGTAGCAAAATAGCCATGTAACTGTTATGACCAATCTCTACTCTAAAATAAACCATACACTTCAGGAATGTCAACAACAATAATATCAATTTTTTTATGAACCTTGGGATTGGACAATAATCTTATCAACACATTTTTAAGTTCAGCAATAACTTTGACACTAGTTTGATCTAACTGAATGATCTTTAAATCAGACGGTTTTGCTTCAGCGTTAATTTTATGACATGTAGACAAAGGCATTACAATTGACGAGGTGCCAGAATCAACCTTACAGTTATGTACATTCCTATTGAAAATTTCAAAAGTTAATAAAAAAGGAGCCACATTTTTTCATGAAGAAACAACAAAATTCTACTGATTTTTTGTGGTTGTACCTGCAAAAGTTTTATCTAAATTACCTGCAGTCTTTTCTGATATGTCATTTTTCTCCTAATTTTCAAATGACTTTTTACCTGGGACATATTTAGATTTGTTTGGATCAATTTCCACCAGTTTCTTGCTGATAAGGTCATTCTTTTTATTATTTTCAACAATGCTTTGGAGCATTTTTTTAGGATAAGTGGAAATTTCAGCAATTCAAAAACTGAAATATTTGCCCTTAATTTTTTAAGATCTTCAACTAAATAATATTTTAAAAATGGGGCAGCGGAGTTTTGTCTCATTTCAGTTTTATTTAGCTATTTTGAAACCACGTTTTTACTTGTTTTGGGTGAAGGTTTGTTTTGTTTTTTTCTTCTAGTGTTATAGGTATGGGCAGTTTCAACGTTTTCTTGAAAGATATTGTCCGACAAGTGCCCAAAAATGGGAGGAGAGTGCTCCTCATCAGTTGTTTCTTCCTCACCTGCATCATCATGATCTTCAGAAGGAGAAGAAACAGAGTTCTCATGTGCTTCCAATATTGTTTGTGAAGCATATTGTAGACCTTCAAAGTTTAGACCTTCTCTGGTCAGGTTTTCCCAGTTTGGAGGAAAAGGTTTTCTGAAAGGTGGTATGAAACCTCATTTACTTGTATATGCCTCCTCAACAGATATTTTCAAGTCTACGACCTGATTGGATAATTTATGGAAATCTTTATGCAAACTCTCCAAGTCTAATGTCTCTTTTTGATTTTTGGTTTGAGGAGGTCTGGTGAAAATTTCTATTTTCTTTTTAGAGGATGAAGCAGTTTCAACTTTACTACTAATATTACGTTTTAATCTCAAAATATATTTCTCTATTAGGACTTCCTCTTCAAAGGCTTCTAATAACATATTCTTTTTGGACCTTTTAACCCATATGGCAATGTTGTTATGGAGGATTTTAATATAGTATGCAACAGTTAAGTTTTCTGTTGGCATTGAATCTACAGGGATTTTTTTTTTTAGATCTTGGAATGTCTAGTTGAAGTCCTTAACTTTTTCCTAATGGTTCATTTTCAAACTAGAGAGTTTCATTACCAAGACTTTCGGAGATTTTTCATCCCCAATTTTTTCTAGAAAACAGGTTTCAAACTTGTCCTAAGATACAATGGTCTGAGGTTGTTGAGAAAAATACTAGGTTGATTCATTTCCCTCAAAAGTTTAAGGGAATAACCTGCACACGACATCTTCATGTTTGGCACTCCAGAGTATAACAAACAACATAAATTTCTTGATATCCAATTTGGGTATCCACATCAAATTTAGATCACTCTAGAATCTAGATCAAATTTTGGTATCCATTTCTCCATATGTTTGGGCAATCGGTTTTAGGGTCCAAGTACTGCCATGACATCTTGATCGAGCAAAGTTCTGGCAGGATTTTTTTGGTTTTCCATGGGAGTTGGTGGATTTGAAGGTTGATATGGTTCAAATGAAAAACTACCTTCGTCTGAGGATTCCTCTCCTAAAGAAGGTGGAGAATAACTAGGTGGGGATCATGGGATACCAGATCCTCTAGCACCAAGGATAAGTGCTTCAGTAGGATTGGTAATATTACCACCTAAATGTTTTTTGGGAAGACTAGTGTCTTGAGGTTGTTCTTGAATATTTTTTAAATCAAGGGTTTAATTAAGTTTTCTTCCAGGTTGTATGATTTGGGATAAACCACTCTGAGTTCTTATGATCGATTGGAGAACAATTTCTTAGATGTCAATCCCTTGAGGAACTGGTGTCACTGGTTTGACAAGAATGTTAGGGATATCGTTTGAGGTAGTATATTGTTTAAGTGCAACGTTGGTGTCTGAGCGACTATGCCTCACGATAGGAGAACAATTGTCCGGGGGAGTCTTACGACCTCCACGTGCCATCAATGAATTTCAGGTCCTCCTTCTAGCACCATTTGTTGACGGGCGTTTGTGAAAAACCATCAACAGGAAGGATAGATCTAAACTGGGGTTATCTATTTAACCCAAGCCATATGGTATGATCTAACCTGATGGTTTTTATGGCTTCGTTAGCCAACTAGGGTCCTAAAACATCCAAAGAAAATACACTAATTATACATACAATAAGATATGATTCTAGCAATCAACACATTAATTACAAATGTTCATCTAAGAGTGTTAATGTACAATGATTATATACAATTTACAAGATTTGAATAAAATCTTGCAAAAGTAAATGTTTGAAATAATGTTTCTAAACAAAATTAAGTAAGAACATAACTCTTTCTAATGTTTAAAAATATTAAACTAATAAACACTAAATGAATACCATTATAATGATAACACAAAAATAGACAAAGCTAATTAACACCTAAATAATGCAATCATTTTTCATTCATATACAGACAACTTTGAATAAAAGAAAACAATACATCTACTCACCTCTAGATCATCAGCAATAATAAGCTAAGTTCATCTCTCTGCGTTGTGTGGGATCTTGCTTGTCCTCCATTTAGTGGAAACTTATGACATAAACAATCATAATACTTCCTGAATAAATTCAAGGAAGTGTTTCATATTTTGGAGTAAATTTATAACAACAGAAAGATAAATAATTATATATTATGTGACCTCAATATATCCAATAGTTGAGGACGAAATAAATCTCAATCCTAGGTAGTGATGTTATCATCCATTTAACATCAGAAGTAAACTCAAAAATAACTAAATAGTTGATCGATCAAAGGTTCAAACTAGACCAAAATACAATGAACAACATTTAGATAATCAACGATATAAAATATCATGTGAAGAAAAGACTAAAGCTAAATCAACACAAGTAACATTTCATAACATAGACGTTATAGGATAATACAATGAAACAAACATTGTATAGTTTACACAGGTCTAAATCCAACAACAAACTGCTTTCTCATATCACTTCTAAAATTATATGTCCATTCTATGGTCCATAAAATATGTGTCCTCTACAACAAGAAACAATAGCTATTTAAACATGTTTTGGATCTGTTACCTCCTATCATACAAGATAGAGGAAGATCCCTGAAAATAAGTTTGTTTTACAAAAATAGAGTAACAAAAAGATATTCATGTAGGAGTCCTTAAATAAAAAATAATTGCATTAATGACATTGTTTTTAAAAAAATTGAAAGTTGCTAAGATATTGAATGCTTAACCCATGATCCCTTGACTTTATCAAAGCACCATAAGCTATTGTTTTCCTGAAATGATAAAACGAAGTCAAAGTTTAGATAATAATACAAACAAATAATTTTAAATAGACACGCTACATAATCTTTCGATTATGTATCTAGTCTCAAAATAAAAATAAAATCAAAAGTGAATCTATCTATTATTTCTCAACAAAATCAAATAAAAAAAAATCAAAACAACTATTTACCATTTCAGAGATTTGATAGAGAGGCATATGATAAGTCTAAATTTATAATGTTGTTGAAGTTTGTTGAGTTTTTAATAATCACATTACCAGACCGCTTAATCCTCTTCTTAGTCATGTGTGCATTTGACCGAACACGCTTTCAACTCGTCATCCTCTCTTTAGAGAAATGAATTTTGTGCTACCAGTTGGTTTAGTTCTGCCTTAAGATATGGGAAATCCAAGTAATATCTCTCAATCGAATCAAAATAGTTTTTGCAATGAACCGGTTCTATGGTAGGCGAAGGTCGAGCATGTTCTGCAGAGGGAAATTTAATTTGTTCTACGATTTGTTTCACATCCTATTGTATTCTAGAGAAACCCTCTTGTTTCTTTAGGAACGATGGGAGATTAGAAAAAAAATCAAACTGTGTTGTATCAGTATCGAAATTGTTCCACAGAATCCAGTCATCGATATCCTCTTGAGCAATAAAATCGTCGATGTCATCCTCAGAAAGATGGTCATCGACCTCGATCACAGGGGTCTATTTCTCACTATCACGATGTTGATTTCTCAATTTTCTAGATAAGAGCAGACCTGGTCTCTTATTTTTAAAATTTACATATGGACTATTATGTTTTTTACACCTGCCATTTTTCTTGAAAATTGATTCATTTAAAAAAACCTAAATCAAATGATGCATGGGAATAGTAGGAATCATCTCCTTTAAATCATCTAAAAGTTCTTCCAAAAACTTTCTAGGAACAAAATCGCATCGTGGTTTCTTGTGATTGGATGGATTTTGGATAGCAACAAAGGTTTGATCTATGGATGTAGGGACTTCTTGTAGATTAACATATAGGCTTTTGATAGTGGGGTTAGATCGACAGGGAATGGGGCTTTCATTGAGATGAAAATGTGATTCTATTACATTTTCAGGCAAGATAAAATTATTTCTTAACAAGAAATTTCCCCAACTATCCCGAGTTTTAGATAGGTGCGAAACCACGGGGATTCGGATGAGTTCATGGTGACACATACTTGACTGTGGGTTTAGTTTTTGTCTCTAATAGAACTTAGCCATTTTCTGCAGACTCCTAAGAAGATAAAAAGGCATATTCAAATAGAAACTTAAAAAAACCATTAGCAAGTAGACATGATACAAGAATACCATACCATATCTACCTTCACAAGTAATGATTTGTTTAAGCATTAGGAGCAAGCCATGCCATCATGGTTTGAAAAGAATAATTGGTGTACCTTTTGGAAAACAACGCGATTTCTTGGAGGCCATGAGTAAATGACAGGGCACGCCTTTGATTTTGATGTTTTTAAACCATCGATTTCCCTTTTGGGATAGTCCTACAGCCTCTGCAATGGAACCCTAGGCCACATTTAGCTGCAAATCCCCAATTTTAACATTGGTTCCATCTAAATTATGAGCGAAAGCTTGGGACATTGTGAGGTTGTACCCCTCAAATCGTCTGATGAAACCATCCCAGAAATATGCCACAAGGTTATCCACACAATCGTCATGAGAGAGGAGACTCTGTGAACCATTGGTCTCGATCCTCACCATGGGTGCCATGGATATGGTCACATAAAAACAACACGGGTAGTGAGAGGTGGGTTGTGTTATCCAACACATGAAATGAAGAATGATGTTTTCAAAATTGGTATAAACTCGATACCTAAGGATTTGGGAAGCCACCATAACAACCATTTGGAGCATTGAGTTAGTAGTAACAAGAGCACAACTTCTATGACTAAATAGCTAATGTATAAGAGAAAGTTAAACAACATGGAAGACAAGAAGCTTCCTAAAATTTATTCAAAATCCAATCATAATAACCATCCACTCAAGGGAGGATGGAATAAAATGCCCTATATTCTCTAAGCTATTGAGGAATCATGGAAGACACCATTTTCTAGACAAAGGACACTATTACAAATCTTATCAAATAAAAATTTGAGGAGAAAATGTGGTGTGATAAAGAGTTAGAGGAAAAAATAAAATTAAGGTATATAAATATGCAATCAACCCTGATCTAGAATTTCAAAATTATCTCTCGGTTTTGACAAGCGTAAAGAAAAAAATAAGTATTGCTAAGATAAGAACAAATTCCCATGAAATCCATGGTGAAACTACGCATTGGTCGATTCCTAAAATGCCATGGGATGAAAGAGTGTGTCACATTTTTGACACTAAGATGATTGAAGATGAAAAACACTTTCTCTTCATTTGTCCAACATATAATGAGATAAGATCTCAATTTAAAAATATGCGTCACACTACCAACCTTCCTAAACTTTAAAATTGATAAAACTATGGTCATCCTAGAAACCTTCTCTTAATGTTTTTCGAGCGTAGAAACAAAATTCTAAAGAATTGAAGTAATTTTTTACATGCTTAAGGTTTGATAGACCAATTCGTTCTTAGTGGACGTTAATCATCATCATCATATATGTTCTTATTTTTTTGTTTTTTATTTTAGTTTTTAATGTTTTTAAAGCTTAGGCATTTTTTCTTATTTTTTTATTTTAGATCTTTTTTTAAATATATTTAAAATTTTCATTTATTTTATAGCTTTGAGTTTTTTTTGAACGTTTCTAGAGTTTTTTCATGGAAATTTTAAGTTGTATTTATTTGTTTTTAATTTTTTTTTCACCTATCGTTTTAATGTTTTTAGTTTTTTTTTAATTTGGGTTTTAAATATATTTTTTTAAATGTGGTTTTTTTTTCATTTAAAAAACATATTGCAAATATCCTCCCTTCTATTTATTTATTTATAATGTGAATTTAAAAAAAAATGTTGGTAAATAAATTTTCAAAATACCATCTAGGATCCAATTTGAGTTTCTTATTTGCATAATGATCTATTTTCAGGGCCATATTTTGAATTAGTTCATAAAGAGCTATAATTTTAACGATTAGAAAAAAACATTTTTCTTTAGGTAGCATCAAGTTTTTTTTTAAGGATTGATTTTAAGGATTTTCTAGCAACTATTTCAGTTTTTAAGGCTATGCCTGAAAATGTTGTAATTTAAACCCCGTTAGAAAAATGGTGCTAGATGTAACACCACATCTTGAATTGGGGGTTGATTTTCATGTTTTTTATGCAAAAAATTGGTTTTTAAAAGCTAAAGTTCTTATTTTGAGATCATGGTTCTCATTAAGTCATTAACTTTGTTGAAGTATATTGTGCGCACCCTGAGATCCAATTGACCACCAACAAATCCATACCCATTTGAAGTGCACTACCCGCAGGAAGAACCAGCTGACCCTCTCATAGGAAACTTGAGGATACTTGTAGATTCCTTGTGTGTATGGTTAGAGTGGAGGGCCTCTTGAGATAATGCCACGAAATAATGAATCTGCCTCTTTTGTCAAAATATGAGGTACTCCTACGAAACTATCTCACTGAATATTGGCTTAAGACTTCTGCCTAATAATTTTGCTACAATTTTATAAATAGCATTACAACAAGAGATGGTTTGATAATCCCCAAGGGATTTCCCATATTTCTTCTTGGGAATCAGTGCAATTAAAATGGCGTTGAATCACCCAAGTATTTTTCCTTCCCTTTGCAATTCATGCACTACGTTGAGTAAATCATCCTTGATTAAGTGATAAAAACCCACGTAGAATTTCACAACAAGAGCATTGGGACTGGAGTCTTGCCTCTTCGCATGGAGGATAGGGTGGAAATAACTTTTTCTTACGTAACCTCTTTGAACAATGTTCTATTCATTTCATATGTTATCATGCAAGGGACCTTATATAATAATGCATCGTGTCTGTTACCAAAAAAAAAAAGGGGAACTGAAACAACGTACAACCTCATTATAATTGTCCTTGAAATATCTAGCAACAAAAGTTATGATGATTGAATCTCTCAAATAGTATTGATATTCTTCCAAAATTTTGTGTAGTAGTCCAAAAAAATCGTATTGTTGTCTCCGTTTATCCACATCACCTGACTTTTGATATTTTCTCTTCATTATTCAGGAAAGAGTGGTGAACAATTTCACATTTTTGCAGTTGCGATTTTTGACTGAACGTCTTTTAGCTGGCTATTGGACTTTTCCTACAAATCCTTGGCCGATTTCTTTGACACCACTTTGATTTTGACTAAATTGTCAACTAATTGTTTCATTTGTCAACGAATTGAACAAATCTGAGTCTAAGTTGAATTTTAAGGGTGAACAAGCGGAGCTGAATTTGAAGTGTGAGGGCGGAGAATTTTCACCTAAGATCATTTGAAATAATATAGGCAAGTGGTCTGAGATTCCACCCCACTTGCGGACACTTAAGTTTTCATGCTTAATGGAAAATTAAACAGTTTTTTGGATAATAAAAAATGATCCAATATTTTAGAGATATCTCCTTCCCTCACTCTAAACTTCCTCCACGTGGGGGATAATTTCATTTTTTTTAAGTCGATCAAGTGATGTTTATCCAAAAAGGAAGAAAATAATCCACTTTGGGAATCCCTTGTAAGGTCAAGGGATTTGCGAGGTTTTTGAACTTCTCTCAACCTCCATAGCTATGTTTGGGGTAAGTTGAATCTGAGTTTAACTATATATGTACGTATGTATGTGTGCAGTTTGATAAGGTAATTGTGTGTGAATACTATGTGTCTATGCTCTCATAGATTTTAACTTGGTATCAGAGCGTAGCTGGGCATAATCCCTCATGGGAGTGCCCAAGAATATGAAATAGATTGAGAGGTTGTTCTCGTGTACATATGTTAGTTTAGGTGTGTGAGTTTTTTTCTGTGTGTTGTTTCGCTGCTGAAGGTGAGTTGATTGTTGTTGTTGTCTAATGGTTTGCCTTCTCATCGCCCTTCGCAAGGGATCTGCGTTTTTTTAGAGATAGTTGTTGCTCTACTGCATCAAAGGATTTTTCTGCCACCGAGAGACATATTTTCTGCTATGAGCAAGGAGATGTTGCTGCTTAGTGAAACCGATGAATTTGATTCTGCATATTACCTATCTGCTGCAGAATTCTGTCAGCCGTGAAGGATCTATCTGCCATCGCTGGGACAACACTACGTGATAGAGAGATAGATGTGATTTGATTGAGCCGCCGTCATGTGGAACATATGCATTGACAGAGTGGTCATAATTCAGAAATTGCTAAGATTGTTGCTGAGAAAATCATTGCCAGAGATCACTGATGAAAAAGATGAAAATGCAACAACAATCCATGATATTCGCTGGATCAATGTGCCTAGATTATCCTCTGATGTGTCTTTCCCTTTATACGCAATTGTTCCAAGTTGATGTCTAGATCCAAAGAGAATTCCAGCCAAATCAAATTGTGATTTGCATTTCCTTGATTTGTAATTTTCAGATCTGATCTCTTCAGCTAATGTGTGTTAGTGGTTTTATGTGTGTTAATGTTTAAAGTTTTTTATATATTTACGTGTTTATGTAAAATAAAGTAGGAACTCTTGTATCTTGATATAAGCTGGTAGCCCCGGTTTCAAGAAAAATTGTTCTTATTGGAAGTCACCTTGTATAATTGAATGTTGAGGACATTCTGTATCCAAACTGCTCTTCTAGACACTGAAGGATAGCCGAAAGCAAAAATATGATAGATGGACGCATGTTCATAGAATGCATCAATAATTGACATCTTTTATCATGGAAGCCCCGATGAGTCGAGTTGTCAAATTGTCCATTGTACAAGTTCATGAATGATGGTCTGAAGCATTTCCGATAGGGAGAACTCCGATAGCAGGGAAAAAATTCAACGTTCACTTGCATCGGATTTCAGGGAATCGTGAGGCAACAACCACGTGACCACAGAATTCGCGAAATCGCGAATTCTGATTTCCCGACCATTAAGGGAGATCTTTTGAAGAGTTGTTGTGGGTAAGGAAAATTCCCGATAGGGAATTAGAAGAACATTTGAGTTCTTCGGGACGAGGAGAAAGAAGATCCTGTCAGAGAGGACGTGCTCCGAGGAGTGCGGCTGCGTCATATTGTGTCGACATATGTCCAGGCTCCCACAGAGGATATTGATGAGGATAAAATATATTATTCGACAAACCCAATGACAACTGTAGAAGGCCTTAAATAAGGATAACATGGAATATCTAGGTTTGATTAGCAAACGACCCCTAACACAGGAGGACAGGGAAAGAATTGTAGAACTACAAACTACAATAACTAATTTTGGGGTAAGTGGCATCTTTACATATTTTTATTATCTATGACAATTTCATATCCATTTTTTAGTTTTATATTTTGTATATGATTTGATAAAGAGAGGCTCAACCCTCTCATTTCAAATTTTGAATTTGGAATTTATATTAAATGTTTGTAAGGCTGGTATAGCCAAAGCCATGCCTTTGAAAAGGTTGTAGTTAAAGAAGGCCTTTAATGGTTGTAAGGCTGGATCTAGTTCCGATCTGGACTAGACAACCCATTCAATGTAAAGTTAATGTAATTGAGTAGGGTTGGTGAGGATGGAGGGAAGAGCTCGAAGAGCCCCCTCATGTAAAAAATCCTTTGTATGTAGGATGAGAGAGAAGTAGTTGGGTAAGTCAATTAGCGAAGATAAAGAAGAGAGGATAATCGAGACTCTGTTGCAGTCCAAGATCAAACACATTGTAAAGAGGCATTCTTGTTTAATACAAACAGAGCATCTTTTCCCGCATGTTATTGTCCATATGTTTATGAGTTCATGAATGAATGTCTTTATGTGTTTATGATATGCTGTAGATGTATGTTAGGTATGCATTTGCAGGGACAGATAGATTTTGTTATTTGTGGGCTCTTTGACTTCAGGTTTGGGGTTCTTTGAGGCTTCATGCCAAGAGGGTGTGACAAAAAGCTGCAGGTTTTGTAAGCCAGTGCAAGGAATGCACTTCTAAATCCTACAGGATTTGGACGAAGACGTGCCAAGAGGGTGCACCAACTAAAGTCATTGGCTAAGAAGGAAACCTTAAGGTTGTTGAAAACCTTGGAGGAGGGACTGTGCAGAGGAGGACACAGCAGAGGACAAAATCATTGAGGGATTTTGTAGAGCTCTGACCGGAGGGCATTGAGCAGGTGCAGATAGTGCACAGGAGAACTCTACTATGAGTTCAAAGGGAAACTAAAATCATTGAGGATTTTGTAGAAGCTCTGTCAAGAGGGTATTGAGCAGGTGCATATAAGGCACAAAGAAGACATAATTTCTGAGAATTTTGTAAGGCTCTACCGAGACGGCATTGAGCGAATGCACAGGATGCATTAGGAGAAGAGCTCTATTTCGAGTTTGTTGAGAAGACAGAATCACTGAGGATTCTAGAAACTCTGTCAGGTGGGAATTGAGTTGGTGTAGGAGGGCACAAAAGGAACTCTTATCTGAGTTCATAGAGAAGAGAAGTGTCAAGGGAGGACCTTCACAGGGTTACTGAACACCCTGCAGGATCAGCAAGGAGTGCTTGAGTAGGAAGTTGCTAGAGGTCATTTCCATCCTTTCAAGGAGAGAAACAGATATCAGACAAAGACCTGTGCAAAGAATGCACCAGGGCAACACTTGAGTGAAGTGTTGAGAGACAGTCGTCTGAAGGCTTGTCAAGCGTAGGAGTAGGGCATGAAAAAGCTAAGGACAGATAGCACCTTTACATGAAAAGACTCTGCAAGGAGTGCAGAGGTCGAGAACCTCTTCGAGGTTCAACGTTGACAAAGCTTAGGAGGAACAACACCTTTGTGTTCAGAGCGATAGATGCAAGGAGTGCATAAGTCGGGGAAACATTTCAAGGGTTCACAGTCCCAAAGGTAAGGAGGAGGAGCGTCCCAAGAATGCAAGCGAGAACAAGGTTGCAGGATCGCAAGAGGAAGCAAAGTTCGAGACCTTTTTTACTTCAGAAATATTCCAAGGTGAAGGAAGAAGAGGAAGCTCAGGAGAGAGCTACAACTACCGTAGGATCGGTGCTGGAAGAAAAATATGGATCGTTGAAGTTTACATCCAGGTGCAGGTAGGAAAGCGCAGCGGAAGAGAAACATATCTAGGCCATCAAATCTTGCACAGATAGTTGATAGCCATCGAATCCAGGAGGAGTTGCACGAGATTTAATCTCGTATGCAAAGAGGAGAGGACCTACAAAGTCTCGATACACCGAAGGAATCAGGACCATCCATTTTGGAGGATAGGTGGCAAAGATCTGGGTCATATCGCAAATTTGAGCATCACGAGCTAGAAGGAAAAGTTCTTTGCACTACAAAAATTCAAGTCACAAGATCACGATTCAACCTGAACCGTCGATCGAGGAGGAAGGGGGGCCATGAGATTTGGTGTCTCGCTACCTCACGTATCAGGGTTTCGGAGGGTGAAGGAGTTGCACCCTGATTGCTAGAGTTGCGAAGTGTCGAGTGCTGAGGGCTCGGTGAACACGTGTCATGTCCATTAGGTGGGGACCGCGTGGTTTAAAAGTGGCATAACATAGAATTCCCAGAGAAGAGTGAAAGTGGGTGATAGGTGGAGGAAATATGTCACCTGGGAAAGGAGTCAACCCATTGTTGACTTGTCATGTCTCGTGGATTCATGAAGGAGGAGCACAAGGGATCAACACTTTAACTCGTGAAGTCACGAGTAGCGAGAGGTGCTAACAGTTATCCCTAGCCTACATTTATACGTAGAGGGCGCTAACAGGAGGAGACATACCCATTTTTTCATCTCGAGTATTAGAGATTTGGAGAAAGAGGAGTCGAGAGCTTTGACTCACGAAATTGTGAGATCACGAGTTTTGAAAGGCGCTTTTATTAAGGCCTTGGTCAAAGCATTGTGGTCGCTTGGAGGAGGTGAAGCTCATGCCTTGTGCATGTTTGCATAGGTGGGGTTTCCAAAGTACATGTGGATCAAATTTTGTGAGGTTCCAATAGGGATCCAAGAGAGCTTCTTCGACTCAGGGAGAAATTAGAACAATCATGTGCGGATCTCGGCCCAAGGGTTGGGGTCTATGTCAGAACTTGATTAAAAAACAAGGACGAAAAACCAAGAGCTGGTCAAGAAAGGTACAACACATGTCATATTATCAGTGAAATATGAGTGTTTATGTTTTTCTTTCCTGTTTTAAATAACAATTCCCATATCTAATTTTTTTCAAAAATTCCATATGTAGGCTACCAGACACATCCAAAGCAACAAAGGCCAGAGTGGAAAAACATGGCCAGCATAAACTAGGCTAGGGTGGCTACGAAAAACTCAAAGCCCAAATAGTAAGATTTAAATGATTAACTGTGGTTAGTATTTATTTAACAGTAGCGAACAGATATATGTTTTTGTTATTGGTATTTTTAATGGTGTTGCGCATTGTAGTTAAATATGTTTGACACTGTTGCCACCGAGGAGGACCTGAAGCTTGGTTACAAGCATGGTTTTAAAAGTGTGATTGAATATAGAATAATCTTGGGCTAGACTCCTATCTCCCCATCCACGTAGGTAAATCAAATGAATAAGGAAACCGCAATTGCATTCTTGTAAAGTCTATTCATATTTTATTATATCAACCTTAACTAAGTATTTATGTTTGTTTTCAAGCAACAATGCTACCGCAGTAGTGAATCAAGCGGTATTCAGTAAACACCACATCATACAAGGGTCCACATGTCCAGTGATAGTGTAGAGCAGAGTACCCATTCTAGTATGTATGCTTCAGAATTAGAAATATTTACTGTAATTGTAGATATTTATTTCTTGACTTATACTTATATATTATCTTCT
>ML806296.1:124848-142896 GCA_009831015.1 Picea engelmannii
TATTGTATCTCATGAAGGTGTCAAGGTAGAACCTAACAAGACTAAGGCCATAATGGATTGGTCGATTCCCAAAACATTGAAGAATCTTAGAGGATTTTTGGGTTTGACAGGTTACTACCGCAAGTTTGTTCGACACTATGGAAGAATAACATCACCTTTAATGACACTAACTAAGAAGAATGAATTTTCATGGACTACACAGGCAACTAAAGCTTTTGAAAAAATTAAAGAGGTGATATTCAAAGCTCATGTCTTGACCATTCCAGACTTCACAAAAACCTTTATTGTGGAATGCGATGCCTCGGGAAATGGAATTGGTGTTGTCCTAATGCAAGAAGGAAGGTCCCTGGCTTTTGAAAGTCGACCACTCAAGGGAAAGGACTTACACAAACACATTTATTAGAAGGAAATGATGGAAATACTACATGCATTGAAGAAATGGCATCCTTACCTAATAGGTAGGCACTTCAAGGTCAAAACAGATCATGATAGTCTTAAATACTTCTTGGAACAAAGACTATCTTCAAAAGAACAACAAAAATGGGTAACCAAGATATTGGGTTATGATTTTGAAATCGTCTATAAAAAAGGGAAGAAAAATGTTGTGGCAGATGCACTCTCAAGAAAGGATGAAGATGTTGAGGCCTTTGTTTGTGCTATCTCAATCATCCAACCCGATTAGATAATAGAAGCAAGGGATGAATGGAAGAATGATGAAAACGTGTAGGATTTAAGTGAATCAGATAAATTTACATGGAAAAATGATTCACTATGTTACAAAGATCACTTATATTTATGTAAGAACTCCCAACTCAAACAAAAGGTACCATTGGTATTTCACACCTCTCCAGTAGGAGGGCACTCAGGATTTTTGAAAACCTACCATAGGGTCAAGAAGGAATTTTTTTGAATTGGACTTAAAACTAATGTTCAAAGTTTTGTGGTAGAATGTTTGGTTTGCCAACAAAATAAGGTGGAAATAATTGATGCCCCGGGTCTTTTACAACCATTAGCTATCCCAAGTTAGTGTTGGGAGGAGGTTTCCATGGATTTCATCACAGGGTTACCAAAGTCTGAAGGAAATAATGTCATCATGGTTATTGTTGATAGATTGACCAAGTATGCACACTTTTGTGCACTCTCTCATCCCTTCAAAGCCAGTACAATTGCCACTGCATTCATGGAGATAGTTCAAAAGCTACATGGTATCCCAAAGATTATTGTAAGTGATAGATATCCCATATTCACTGGACATTTCTGGACAGAATTATTTTAATTTTTGGGTACTCAATTGTCTCATAACTTGATGCAGGAGCATCGAACAAAGCCAAGGCCCGCACCTAGCCAAAGAAATAGCTGGACGCGCGGATGAAGAAAAGGGGCACATTTTTATGAAGACCATTTTGAATTTTGAAACCAAAAGCATTAATGTAATAGTTAGGAGGAGCGTACTTGCATTTATGTTTTGAAGATAGGAACAGATTTGGAAAGATTACTCTCGTCTATCAGATGTAAAAGGCATTTAAGTCTGGTAATGTAAAAGTAGGTAGATATGAATGTTATATTGGACAGTTTAGAAGTGCATGAGGGAAAACGGATATAGACACCCTCACTCTTGCATTATTGAATCATTAGGACAAAAAATAAGATGAAGAGTTGTAGTAGAGAGTTGTAGAGAAGAACCCATGTACATGAGTATTTGAGTTAATATATGAAGCTTTGACTCAACCTTCATGGTGTTATGATGCTTACTGTTTACCTTTGTTGAATGGTATGTTTACAGTTGTTTTACTCTCTCTGTTGATGCATTTGTTTCAATGCTATGTTAAATGTGTGATTCCATGTTAAGTATATGAAGTCTGAAAGATAAAGAGAATGAGTTTCAATTGTTTCTCTTCCTGAGAGAGTTCCTACAAGGAGTGTAGTGAAAAGTCTGGAAGGTGCGTGTTGACAAGGGTTCTGAGTTTTATCCTAGAAAGCTGAGGAGGGATCCATTGTTATCATTCCAGCAGAAGTGCAGGTGAAGCATAGAGCCGTGCAAGGTGTGCGCAGGCTGGTCGAAACCTTAGAATTTATCAACTAAGGGAAAGTTGAAGGACCCTTGTTACAAAGAGTGCATCGAGTCGAAGACTCAAATAACCCAGACTTATTTGAAAGTTTTCCACAAGGAGTGCGAGAAGGAACCTTTTGGAAGCCTTGAGTTTGGGAGAGAAAGCTTAGGAGGGCTAGTACCTTTGAAGAGTTCAAAGGGAGATGGGGATTGAAGCCTTCATATGAAAGTTAAGTTCAGAAGGAGAACATTCGATCGTTTGGCAGAAGCCATTGAAGCCTGAATTGAGCGGTCAAAATTCTCTATGGAGAGCTTGCGAAGTCACGAGGACTGTAGAATCCAGTGGAGCCGTATTGACGGTGAGAAGCCTTCATGAAGGAAGTGCGAAGTTTCTAGAGCCGTGGGATATTGCAAAGTTGCAAGGTGGTTAAAGGCCAGAAGAACCCAACACCTTAAGATCCAGGATCAACGTGAATCGTTGATCATGTTTTGCATGAGCGTTGGATCATATCACGAATTCGGGGATTCGTAAGTTTGGAAGGCAGGACCAAATCCTTTGGTTGCATGAACTCCCGAGTAGCGAGAAGTAGGAGAAACCATTAGATCAAGACCTCTTCACTATATCGCGTATCGGGGTTTTGGAGGTTGGGAGGAATCAATTTCGACTGCAAGAGTTGCGAAGAGCCGAGGGCCGAGGTATCGGGCGAACATATAGGTGTCCATCAAGTGGGGACCATGTGGTTGACAGGTGGACACTCGTCGCCTGGGAGGGAGTCAACACCCTATGGAATTCTTGTGCTTCGAGTTCTCGTAATAGAGGAGCACAGGGGCTCAACAAATCAACTCGCGAAGTTGTGAACCATGAGAAGTGTTGAAGGAGTCAAGTCTTCTCTGACTTTCACGTCTCGGCGTTTTTTAAAAGAAGGGGCCAGAGGTTCAACCCTGCAACTCGCAAACTCACGAGTTGCGAGTGAGGTTAGTGCTTAGCTCTAGTCGGTGGTTACGCATGGAGGGCGCTAAAAAGGAGGATTCATACCCCATCAGATCTCAAGGATCGACATTTGCTGAAGAAAGGTCGAGGGTCTTCGACCCACAAACATGCGAGTGGTGAAAGGAATTTGTGCAAGGACCAGGTCATGGTCGTATGGAAGTGTAAGGCTCGCACCTGGAGTTAAGGTGGACAGGGTGGGTTTTTCAGGAAGGACTTGTGGATACACTCTTGTGTGTGTGAGAATTTGCCGTAGGGAAATTGAAGAGTCAATCCGACTTAGAGGAGAATTAGAACGATCCTATGCAGATCTCATCTTGAGGGCAAAGGGAGTCCGCGTCAGTTGTGGTATCAGAGCACAGAAAAAGTCTTTTCTTTCTGTAGAAGGGAGAAGAAAAAAAATTCTCAACCATGCCGCCGGGAAGAAGAGATAGACCAATGTCTGATCCAGTAGTGGAAAGGGATATGCGCAAATTATGTGCTAGGCTTGATGCTATGGAGACAACACAGAGGCACACAGTTGACGCTGGGGATATCAGCGAAGATGAAAGTGAAAATGAAGCTGGAAACGAAGGAGAAGAATTTGTGGTCGAAGATGCTGCAGATGAATGCCTATTCAGGGTTGTTGCAAGTATAGGTGCCAGAGCAAAAATGGACATTCCAGTGTATGATAGAAACTTAGATGTTGAAGAGCTTCTAGACTGGATTAGGGATCTGGATAAATACTTCGACTATGAGGATGTCGAGGAAGACAAGAAAGTCAAACATGTTGTTACTAGACTTAAAGGGCATGCAACACTATGGTGGGATGAACTGCAGGCTGACAGATGCTACAACGGCAAGCAGAAAATCAAGAGCTGGGATAGAATGGTTGCAAAGATGAAATCCAAATGCATACCCAAGGATTAAAAAATCACTCTGTTTCGGAGGATGCATAATTTGAGATAGAAGTTGATGTCAGTGAAAGAATACACTGAAGAGTTCTACAAGATAAACATTAGAGCAGGTCATCGAGAGAGCGATGATGAAAAAGTTGCCAGGTACATGAATGGTCTGCGATATGACATTCAAGATGAGATGAGCATGATGACCATTCAGACCATGGAAGATGCTTATTAGATAGCTTTGAAAGATGAAGAGAAGTTGAGATGAAAGAAAGGTCAAAGAGGCCGATGTAGAAGTCAAGCCAGAGGCAAACCAATTTCCCAAGACAGAACTCAGAGACCTAAAGAAGAGGGGAAGAAACCTCAAACTCAACATGAGAGAGGAGGAACCTCACAAAGAGGGAAGTATGTTGATAGGAATACTTTTCCTTGAGCTAGAGGAAGAGGAAGAGGTAGAGGAGGTGAAGTAAAATGCTTTGTCTGTGGGAAAATCAGACATAAATCCTATGAGTGTCTAGATAAGAAAAAAGATGGTGGTGAAACTCACATTGTCGAAGCTCAAGGATGGAATGTTGAGGAAGAAGAAGCTAAGGGCGAAAGAGCTTTGATGATGAGGAAAGTTCTCTTAACGCTAGAGAAAGAGGCAGAGAACCGAGCCCAAAGAAACAGTCTATTTCGGACTGCTTGCAAAACTAAAGACAGAGTATGCAAAGTCATTGTGGACAGTGGTAGCGTAGACAATCTCGTATCTACAGAGATGGCAGAAAAGATGGAGCTGGAGACTGTTGTACATCCAAGCCCATATAGAGTTTCGTGGCTACAAAAAGAACATCAGGTAAATGCCACTAAATAATGTTTAGTTGAAATTAAAATAGGAGGATATAAGGATGAAATAGTAGGTGATGTCATTCCCATGGATGTTTGTTATATATTGCTGGGAAGACCATGGCAATATGACAAAACTATTGTTCATGATGGGAGAAAGAACACATACACCCTGGAAAAAAATTGTAGGACTCACATGTTGCTGCCAATTAAGGATAAAGAGGTGAAGACAGAAATGAGTAACACCGTACTTCTCATGACTGGGAAGGAACTTCTTAATGAGGTTAAGAAGAAGGAAGACACACAATTTATTGTGGTCAGGAAGCCCAGAATTGTTTTGACCAGTACAAAGATAGATGATTTACTAGAAGAAATCCAAGAGTTGCTAGAAGAGTTTGTTGACATAGTAGTGGACGAACTACCTTGTTCATTTCCACCTATCAAAAGTATAAGCCATCATATCGACCTTATACCTAGAGCCAGCTTACCGAATAAAGTCATGTATAGGTTGATGCAGTAGGAAAATGAAGAAGTTAAGAGACAGGTCTAGTACTTAATGGACAAAGGATTGATTCGGGAAAGCTTGAGTCCATGCACTGTTCTGAAAATGCTCAGCCCAAAGAAATATGGAGGCTGGAGAATGTGTACAGACTCAAGGGAAATCAATAAGATTACCATCAGATACAGATTTCCATTACCAAGGATGGACGACTTGATGGATTACTTGAGTGGAGAAAGATTTTTTTCAAGGATTGATTTGAAAAGTGGATATCATTATATTAGAATGAGAGAAGGTGATGAATGGAAGACAACATTCAAGACGAATGAGGGGCTGTATGAATGGCTTGTCATGCCATTTGGCTTAACAAATGCACCCAGTACTTTCATGAGATTGATGAATGAAGTCCTTAAGGATTTCATAGGGAAATTTGTCATCGTATATCTTGATGATATATTAATCTTTAGCAAGATAGAAGCAGAACACTTGAAACATTTAGTTGCAGTGATGAAGAGATTACAGTAAGAGAAATTGTTGATAAATGTGAAGAAATTGTCATTTATGAGGACAAAACTCATTTATTTGGGTTTTGTTATCTCTGCAAATGAGTTGAAGATGGATCCAGAAAAGGTAAATGAAATTAAGAATTGGCCATCACCGAAGAGTGTGTTTGAAGTTTGAAGCTTCCATGGTTTGGCTAGTTTCTACAGGAAATTCATCCAAAATTTCAGTGGAATTAGTGCACAATTGACGGATACGGTGAAGAAAAGACACAAATATTTTCACTGGACAAAAGAAGTAGAGAAGAGTTTCAATATGTTGAAGAATAAGATCATGGAACAACCAATTCTGGTTTTGTCGGATTTCAGCAAGACATTCTAGGTCAAGTGTGACACGAGTGGATTTTCAATTGGAGCGGTCTTGAGCCAAGACGATAGGTCGATCGCATACTTCAGTGAAAAACTGAATGAAGCGAAGATAAAGTACTCAACATATGACAAATAATTTTATGCAGTCATACAAGCGCTGAAGAAATGGAGACATTATTTGGTTCCTAAAGAGTTTGTTTTGTACAGTGATAATCATGCTTTGCAATTCGTGACTCAACAGGAGAAGTTGAACCAAAAACATGTTAAATGGGTTGAATTCATGCAGAATTTTACTTTTGTGACTAAGCATATTTTTGTAACTGCTAACAAATTTGTTGATGCTTTGAGCAGAAAATGTTTACTTATGCATGAACTCAGAGACAAGACTTTGGGTTTTGATAAGGATGACCCAGATTTTAAGGAAGCGTATGAGGCATATGAGAATCCAATTCTCAGGGATAGAAGCTAATGGATTGAGTATATGATCCAAGATGGATTATTATTCAGGGACAATCAACTATGTATTCCAATGTGCTCCATGAGGGAGAATTTGCTAAAGGAAAAACATTTTGGAGGATTCATCGAACATTTCAGTCATGACAAGACATTCTCAAAGTTGAATGGCTCATATTTTTGGCCAGGGATGAGGACAGATGTTAAGAAATTTGTGGACAGGCACATAATTTGTCAGCGCATGAAAGGAAAAAGGCAGAACGCAGGGTTATACCAACCATTTCCCATACCAGAAAGGTCGTGGGATGCAGTGAGCATGGATTTCATATTGGGATTGCCAAGAACACAGAGAGGCTATGATTCGATATTTGTGGTAGTCGACAGATTTTAAAAAATGGCACATTTCATACCATGCCAGAAAACCAGTGACACAACTCATATTGTGAACCTGTTTTTCAAGGAAGTCGTCTGACTTCACGACTTACCAAGGAGTATTGTGTCTGATCGAGATACTAAGTTTGTAGGACATTTCTAGAGGACCTTATGGAAAAAGATGGGGACAATTTTGTCTTTTAGCTCAACATATCATCCTCAAATGGATGGGCAGAAAAAAGTCGTGAACAAAAGCTTGGGAGACTTGTTGACGAGCTTAGTGACTGAACACCACATTCAGTGGGATCACATTCTGCCACAGGTGGAATTTGCTTACAATGATTCACTCAATAGAAGCACATGGCAGAGTCCATTCTAGATTGTATATGGAATGCAACCAAGGGGAGTTTCTGAATTGAAAGATTCGGAACAAGCTGAATTCAAGAGTGTTAGTGCAGAGGACTTTGCAGAAGCAATGAAGGAGCTTCACAACTGAGTTAAGGAGTGATTGCAGAGTTCAAGTCAAGAATACAAGTGAAGAGCAGATCAACACAGGAGAGAACTTCAATTTCAAGTTGGTGATCTGATTCTTGCACATCTGAGGAAGGAAAGGTTCTGAAGGGGAACGTAAAATAAACTGAAGATGAAAAAGATTGGACCATGCAAGGTCATAAGTAAATATGGGGCAAACGCATATGAGATTGAATTACTCGATGGGGTCGGAATCTCACCGATATTCAATGTTGTGGATTTGTACCCTTATAGAGCTAAAGAAGTAGGAACAAAAAATGAATAGAAAGAGGTTCAATGGACCAAACAAATTCCTTTAGCTGAAAAGCCACAGATGGAAAGCATAATTGACAAGAGGATTAGCAGAAAGACTAGGAGAAAAGAGTATTTTGAATATTTGGTCAAATGGAAGGGACACCCAGTTGAAGATGCTAGCTGGGAAGATGAAGAAAAAATTCATAAGATTAGACAGACTGTGCAAGAGCTCATGAACAGGAGTTCATGAAAATTTTCAAGCGAGGGAGTATGATGCAGGAGCATCGAACAAAGCCAAGGCCCGGACCTAGCCAAAGAAATAGTTGGACGTGCAGATGAAGAAAGGGGGCACGGTTTTATGAAGACCGTTTTTAATTTTGAAACCAAAATCATTAATGTAATAATTAGGAGGAGTGTACGTTCATTTATGTTTTGAAGATAGGAATAGATCTGGAGAGATTACTCTCATCTATCAGATGTAAAAGGCATTTAAGTCTGTTAATGTAAAAGTAGGTAGATATGAATGTTAGATTGGACAGTTTAGAAGTGTAGGAGAGAAAACAGATATAGACACCCTCACTCTTGCATTATTGTATCATTAATATAGAAAATAAGCTGAAGAGTTGTAGCAAAGAGTTGTAGAGAAGAACCCATGTATAGGAGCATTTGAGTTAATATATGAAGCTTTGACTCAACTTTCATGGTGTTATGATGCTTACTGTTTACCTTTGTTGAATGGTATATTTATAGTTGTTTTACTCTCTCTGTTTATGCATTTGTTTCAATGTTGTGTTGAATGTGTGATTCCATGTTAAGTATATGAAGTTTGAAAGATAAAGAGAATGAGTTTGAATTGTTTCTCTTCCTGAGAGAGTTCCTACAAGGAGTGCAGTGAAAAGTCCACAAGGTGTGCATTGACAAGGGTTCTGAGTTTTATCTCAGAAAGATCAGGAGGGATACCATTGTTATCATTCTAGAAGAAGTACAGGTGAAGCATAAGCCATGCAAGGTGTGCGTAGGCTGGTCGAAACCTTAGAATTTATCAACTAAGGGAAAGTTGAAGGACCCTTGTTACAAAGAGTGCACTGAGTCGAAGACTCAAATAACCCAGAGTTATTTGAAAGTTTGCCGCAAGGAGTGCGAGCAGGAACCTTTTGGAAGCCTTGAGTTTAGGAGAGAAAGCTCAGGAGGGATATTACCTTTGAAGAGTTCAAAGGGAGATGGGGATTGAATCCTTCGTATGAAAGTTAAGTTCATAAGGAGAACATTCGGTCGTTTGGCAAAAGCCATTGAAGTGTGAATTGAGCGGTCAAAATTCTCCATGGAGAGCTCGGAAAGTCACGAGGACCATAGGATCCAGTGGAGCCATATGGACAGAGAGAAGCCTTCGTGAAAGAAGTACGAAGTTGCTAGAGCTGTGGGATCTTGCAGAGTTGCAAGGTGGTTAAAGGCTGGAAGAACCCAACACCTTAGGATCCAGGATCAACATGACTCGTTGATCATGTTTTGCATGAGCGCTGGATCATATCGCGAATTTGGGGATTCATAAGTTTGGAAGGCAGGACCAAATCCTTTGGTTGCACAAAATCCTGAGTAGCGAGAAGTAGGAGCAACCCTCGGATCAGGACCTCTTCTCTATATCGCGTATCGGGGTTTTGGAGGTTGGGAGGAATCAATTTCGACTGCAGGAGTCGTGAAGAGATGAGGGCCGAGGTCTCAGGCGAACATGTGGGCATCCATCAAGTGGGGACTGCATGGTTGACAGGTGGACACTCATCGCTTGGGAGGGAGTCAACACCTTGTTGACTTCCTGTGCTTCGGGTTCTCATAAGAAAGGAGCACAGTGGCTCAACAAATAAACTCGTGAAGTTGCAAGCTGTGAGAAGTGTTGAAGGAGTCAAGTCTTCTCTGACTTTCACGTCTCGGAGTTTCATAAAAGAAGGGGCTAGAGGTTCAACCCTTCAATTCGCGAGTTGTGAGTGAGGTTAGTGCTTCACTCTAGTCGGTGGTTATGCGTGGAGTGCACTAACAGGGAGGAGCCATACCCCATCGCATCTCGGGTATCGGCATTTTCTAAAGAAAGTTGAGGGTCTTCGACCTGAGAACACGGGAGTGGTGAAAGGCATTTGCACAAGGACCATGTCTTGGTCATATGGAAGTGTAAGGCTTGCACCTGGAGTTAAGGTGGATAGGGTGGGTTTTTTAGGAAGGACCTGTGGATAAACTCTTGTGTGTGTGATAATTTCCCATAGGGAAATTGAATATTCAATATGACTCATAGGAGAATTAGAATGATCCCGTGTGGATCTTAGCTCGAGGGAACAGGGGGTTTGGGTCATAACTCATCCTATCATCCTTAATCTGATGGACAAACTGAGATAGTGAAAAAATGTCTAGCAGGCTACCTTTGTTACTTTGTCTCTGATAAACAAACACAATGGTTCAAATGGTTACCCTTGGCATAATGATGGTATAACACTTCCTTTCATACTGCAAGAAAAAGTGACACCATTTATGGAACTCTATGGATACCACCCTCCTTCCATCACTTCTTCTCTAAAATAAAAATGTAAGGTTCAAGAAATGGAATACCACATCGAGCATCAACAACAAGTTCTCAAAATACTAAAGGACAACCTGACCATGGCACAAAATCACATGAAACAACAAGCATATCAACATCGTAGTGAAATAAGTTTTGAAGTAGGGGGTTCAGTGTTTTTAAGACTACAACCATACAAACAGATGTCTCTCAAGCAATCCAAGAAGGATAATAAATTATCACCAAATTACTATGGACCTTATAAGGTGTTGCAAAATATTGGTACTATGGAATACAAATTGGAGTTTCTTGCATCTTCACGAGTACACCCAGTTTTCCATGTTTCATGATTAAGGAAGGTTATAGGTGACAATATCCCAGTTCAAACTATATTGCCAGAACTTGATGAGGAAGGAAAAATCATATTGGAACCTGTTGTTACAAGGAAAAAACTCTCTATGGCCAAGGGTAAACCACAACAGACAGGTATGACTGCAAAAATCAACTCAATTCCAACATGTGCTATATAAAATAATGTGCAATACGAGGAAGAATCCTACCTCGATCTAATCGTTTGATGTCGTTCCACCATTGAGCACTTTGACCCGAAGCTTTACAACTGCAAGAAGTTCTCAACAAACAAGCGATGAAAGTATATAGTGACAGTATATAAAATGAGTTATCACATCAGATAGCACAATCTATTAATAAACATTACAAACATGCCCATGTATAATAATCATATATTTCCAAGATATCGATAGGACGAGAAAGGCGTATTTCTATTAATAATTGATCAATAGAAGTATCAACATTACAAACTTCTGTGTCGACACTATTCGAAACCAAGAAACCAGGTTCCTTCAAACTGGGTCTCCACTACTTCAATCCTCCACCAAAGGCAAGATCATAGAAAAGAGATAATGAGATCCTCTTGAGAATAAGGGAAGAGCTTGGGGGCTAAAAACTATGTTCAAATTTGAGGGACAAAGGGATGCAAACTCAATATGAAGTAATTTCTCCAGAGTAACTTTCCTCTCAAAGTTGAATGCTTTCTCTCTTTTTTTCCATAGCTCGAAATTGTGCTCTTATAGCCTCCAGAATGCAACTGAAGGGTCGAGTCGAAACATTTCCATTATATGGAAGACCAAAGATCAGAGATCATTTGTTGTGACATGGAAACCCGACCTC
Source organism: Picea engelmannii (assembly GCA_009831015.1). NCBI lineage: Eukaryota > Viridiplantae > Streptophyta > Pinopsida > Pinales > Pinaceae > Picea > Picea engelmannii. Next base: position 136,287 of record ML806296.1, read on the forward strand.
ATTTTGTATTTTCTAGCACAAATCCCGATATATATGAGCTGTAGTGGAGCAACAAGCATAAACGCTTCTTGAAAAGTAGTTAGGAAGTGTATATGAAAAATATATAATTTTGGCTCTGGATTTATCAAAAAGGGGGTTGATAAGTCTGCATAGGGAAATGGAAAAAGGCCCTATGTGCAAGATAGAAATGGTGAGGCAAATCTTGCTATAACAAATGCCCCCTAATGTGTGACATCAGAGGAGTATTTGCGATGGCCAAAATACATTATAAATAACCTAGAAGTGGAGTGGTAGAGAACTAATTGGACGAACTCAATTGATCATTACATTATGTTCTGACTTTGCATACATGGCTTCCAAAAATACAATGTAGATCCATATGGAAAATATACCAACAAGTGTTCATGGCCATGAGTAGGCAAATATAAATGTGGTTACATGCCAATAGCTTTCATAGTCACAAACAAGGCCCAGTGAAACTAGTATCAAAATCAATCTGAAGATATCTGTATACCATGGAGTACAATCTAATCTCCCATGATCGTTGAAGTCAAATAGGTACTGGTCCGATGAAATGGAAGCAACAACTCAAGAAAGTTGTGTCTACGAAGTGATGTCTTCAAGTCTTCAATACAATCTGCAAATGGTGCAAGTCTACATCAATTGAATAAATGAGTTGAGGTCGAACATGATGAGACATCGTTTGATTACAGATCATTGAGGTATACCGTTAACAAATGTGAGACAGCCTACCAATGATGAAAGTAGGTATCAAGGCAGCAAGTAAATCTCTACAAATGTGAATAAAGGAGCTAGTGTCGAACATTTGAGAGATCCATTGATCATGATACATTGATGCATTCCCGTCTATCAATGAAAAGAGAGCCTACCACTAATGACTGCAAACCTTAAGGTACTCATAAAACTCTAAGTCTCGTATCTAGAATACATGAGCTGAAGTCGATGGAAAGAGACCCGCTGAAAGGAGAGCATTAAGGCATCTATCATCAGTCAGCATGAGGAACAAAGCATGAGCTTCATGATTTGGTGGAGATAGGACGAAGAAAATGTTCACGAATCAACAACCCTGTGCATCTTTTGTGTGTGCCAAATGCAAGTGGTATACAAAAAAGACCCTCTGAATAGAAGCCAATGATGAAAACTGCTGACAAAGGCAAGGAAACCACCAATCAGGATAATGGCATCCAATACACTGCACGAATCCCAAAATGTGAATAGATGTATTGTCGTTGAACACAAGGGAAACCACCCAGTCAACAACCCATGATGAAATGTCAATTCTTGGGTTCAAGGTGAACTACCGATGATGAAAGTAGGGCCAGGGTGCATCATAAGACAAAAGTATCATGTGATTCTGAGACAAACTGAGGATATGGTCGACATGCGAAGTCAAGATTTCTGAGGAGTGTCTGAAACAGGTTGATAGACTTCCTTTGAACAAGAGAATGAGACATACGATGGAATCTGGCATCATAGACTTAATGATTTGACACTTAGATGCAGGAGGCATCCATAATGTTCTCTATAGTGGTTGGAAGATTAACCAGTCGGTAGAGAAAATTCTGTAATGAGATCAGATCAGCTTCCTAAGGCCATGCTAAACCCAAAATTATGATGGCATAAGGACTCAATAACTTTGTGCTCTATTCAAAGGCAACGTGATTGCTTCTAATTACAACATAGTACTCACTTCCCTCCGATGTTTTTTTGTTTTTTCATGACAAGTGAATGCTATGATATAGAGGAGGGAACGAGTGTCGCAAGTAAGCAAAACTAGTTCTAGCAGTGGAACGTACCTATGCTCAATGTAAGGAAATGCATGAGAGAAATGGACACTTGGGGTGATGTTCCCTCCAGGGTATAGGGTGTCAAATTGTGAAGGATATAAACAAGGCTCTGCTTGGTTGATGATGCAAACTGCTTGGGCCATGGTTTATAACGCAAAGCGAGAACTGGCTAAAGGCTCAATACTGCAAGCAAGGGCATGAGATGCAATCACAATTTAATGCCAAAAAAATTTCTTTTTTATATCTTTTAGTCTACCTGGTGTGAAAAAGGGGTAAACTTGTGCCAAATAGACGTCTTTTCAAATCAAATTTATGAGTGTGAAGAAGACAAGTTCACTCGGTGATCTTTTCCATTTTTGATAGCGAGTCAGAAAAGATATTAACTAAGACTCATGATCTTTCAAATCCAATTTTAACGAGTGTGAAAGGGACAAATCACTCGGCGATGTTTTCAATTTTTAGTAACGATTCGGAAAAGAGCTTAACTAAGACTCGTGTTTTTTGGGAGTCCGTGGGTAATAAGGCCACATGTGCATGAATGAGAAATGAGGCTTATTGTAAAGTCATGTATCGAATTCTAATGGACTCTTGGTCTTAAGGAAAAAATCTCAGCATGGGCCCCAAATGACAAAGAGGTTCTGACTAGGGTACCCATGTTTGGTAAGTCTCTACCATTTATTAACGATGCTATGATAGCATATGGAGGTTAATGTGTCGCAATAAATGGGTTCGTACCTAAGGCATAAAAAGTGGTAATTGGAGGATAATGCAAAATTGCACGATGTAGTAAATATCTATCCTATATGCTAGGTTATGAACATACCTACCTGAGGATACGAATGATCAACCATGACATTGAAATCTGTAAGAAAATTGAGTCGAAACTACAAAAACCAGCTTAAAACCACTTTTGAATTAGTCCATTTAGACAAAATAACGGCATAAAACTATATCAAATGGGTAAAAATGTTTTATAAATAGTAATAAAATCATAATTTACTATGTCATTTTCATTTTTACACAAAATAGTGCAATTTGGACTAACATACCTCCAGAATTCAAACGACGATCGTGGTAGCAATAGGAAATGGAATCGCAAGCCGTCTAGTCCAGGTAACTCTTCATCCCATCCTCTTCAAATTCAATGGTTTACAATTTTGAATTGGGCTACATTTTTTTAGTTTTTAAGGGCGTAAATTGTGTTTTTCGGTATACGCATGTTTCTACTAATATGTCACGTATACAACCAGATATATTCACTTGTGTGAACTACAAGGGGTGTATATTAGGCCATACCCATGACTGTTCTTGGATAAACCGCGTATACGTGTACAAAATGGAAAAGAATAAGTTTTAACTCAAAAATTGATTTGGTTTTTGTAGGATGGTGTTGGAGTGGAGGGAGAGAGAGCATGAGGAGGTAGATGCAGTAGTGGAAAGGGATCTAGTGGCTTAAGCGACATGAAAAAGATGTGGTCTATACAAGTTTTGGGCTCTCAAAGGAATGAGGGCCCAAGTGAGGTTATTGGAAATGCTGGTGGACTATTGGGATCCAGATAGCGAGAGATTTATCCTTGATGGTCAACCATTAAGGATCGAAGTAGAGGACATCTACTTATTGATAGGAATTTCATGCTGAGGAGAGGTCATGGACCTTAAGTCACGCAGGGCCAGAAGTGGGATGAAGATCAAAGAATACGTCGAGGTCCAGTGTGTTGTAGGGACTCCCATGGTGGGAATTCAAATCGCTCTCCGGGCTATGGGTAACCTCAGCCTAAAGATTATTGTGCTCGTGCTTACCAGGATCATAGGGTTGGCCTCATTTCATCAAGCATCGAGACTGCTTATTTTTTACGCACTTGAGTGTGCGAGACCTACCATGTACGATTGGTGTACCTCACTACTGAGCAACATGAAAGGTCAACTAAAAGAGTGCAAGCAAGGGGCAAAGAGAAACTTTGGGTTTGCCTCTATCCTTTGTAGCTTCTTTTTCGAGCGAGTCCCAAGCCTGGGACCTACAGTGGAGATCATTCCTAGAGGGCCACGCGCTCAAGCTATGGCGCAATGGGTCGAGGTCATGAGACGGTAAGGGGGAGGTAGGGTGGTGACACCCTACAACGATGATTTTTTCTTCTGGTGGGGGGAGACAAATCATAGCTCTGGATGACTATACCTATGCGGGAATTGATTTCAGAGATGATCCTGATATGTCGCTTCCACCAGGAGTCGCCTACGATGCCATAGGTAAACAATGTTCTTTATATATTTCATTTTTTGTATTTTTCTATTTTAAAAGAACAAAAATATTTTTTGGATGGTGTTTTTAAATATTAACTCAATACTTGTGTGGTTTCAGACATGGGTCCGCAACGGCCAAAGGGATTCCTACGACACAGGCAGAGGCACCAGGAAAATGAGGCAGTGGGAGGAGAGGCAGAGAGAGTCCTTCAGAACGTGCAGGGCAACCTGTCACGTTTGACACAGAGGATTGCTATGGTTCGGGTGGAGGATCTATCTGAAGCCATGCATAGGCAGGTTGTCGGTGTACCTAGAGAATGGGTACGACACATCTGAAGTTTCACCAATGTCATGGTTTTCTATCATGAGACTCATCTGGTGCCATAGGTGTAGATGTCATGGGACATGTATATCGGTTGTATATGTATTTTTTAGGGTTTTAGCCCCAATTTTGTAATATAAAACACCATATGTTTTGGAAATATAAAAAGAGGGATCTTTGGCTGTACTTATATCTTACAATGTGTACCTTGATTTAATGGTCTTCTTTGCTTTATTAATCTAACTAATGCCAATCCAAAACATAATTAGCATAGGCATCAAATACATGATTAGAACTTCTAGGAATGTGAAAATATGTAATAAAATCAAATTGTCGTTCTAAAAGATGTACTCGTAGGAATCGACAGAGTAACATTGGATCACGCACACAGTAATGATCGTTTAAGTGACCTATGACTAACTGAGAATCTGGGCACACCTCTATAAAGAGAATACCATTTGAGATAGCATCGCACAATAATTCTACAACAACGCTATATTTGGCCACATTATTCGTGGATGGCCCTAGGAATACACCACCTAAAGATACCAACAGACCCTCAGATGAGTAAATCACCCAAGCAACGGAAGCTAAGTTTCATGTATGACGACTGGCTCTATCTCCGAATCTGACGTAGACCAAAGATTCTGTTGACATGTACCAACAAAAGGGAAAACTCGATAAGCAAGCCAAAGAAACAAAAAGGGGAAAAGGTGTATATACACTAAATTTACATTAGTATACAAAGGGTTTCACCCAAGCCCAGGGCTCAAGCATAATACTTTTTTAAGTAGAGCCCATTTCTGGGCTCAACCAATTTATTCCCTTCATAATCTTCCAACTCGTAGTCTCCTTTTTCTAGAACACGTCGCACGATATAAGGACCATGCCACATGGGTTTAAACTTGCCTACCCCTAGTGGTTCTTTGGCTTGGTCATACGAGAGGACCAAGTCACCCTCAGCATATAACTGGGGACAGACAGACTTATCGTACTAAACCTGGACACACTTCTTGTTTGCCTCGATGGCCATAAAGGCATCCCGACGTTGCTCATCAAGACTCTCTATGTGTATAAGGAGTCGCTCTAAATACAAAGTGTCAGGTAGGAGCTCAACTGCCAATTTGAGAGAAGGGATTTCGCATTCAACGAGAAGTATAGACTCCACACCGTGTACTAACTAAAAAGGAGAAAAACCAGTGGCAGTATTAACCGAGGTTCGGTATGCCCAAAGTGTGAGATATAACATGATGTGCCAGTTGGAATTTCTCCGACTGACAGTTTTTTGAAAAATGGTCTTGAGAGATTTATTGACGACCTCTACATGCCCATTTTCCTAGGGGTAATAAGGAGACGAGTGATCATGTTTAAACCCCATCTTAGATGTTAGTTCTATCATCATTTCATTTTGAAAATGAATGCCATGATAAGTGACAATCTCACTTGGGATACCAAACTGGGCAATAATTTAGTTGAATACGAAAAAATCTACAGTCTTCCCATCGAATTTCATGGTAGGCATGGCTTCAGCCCACTTGGTGAAGTAGTCAACAACCACGATAATGTGTTGGTGCCCCCCAGTCGTAGTTGGGTTGCAATCAACAAAATATACTCCTCACTTAGTGAAGGGACCGATGGTAATGAATAGGTGGAGAGGGGTTGGGTGCGAGCGCATTTTTCGAGTGAACACCTGGTAGAGGTGACACTTCTTAACTGCTTCAATACAATAGTAAAATATGGCGGGCCAGAAGTAATCGGCTCACAATATTTTTTGGGTTGTCGCAAGCCCGGATAGGTGACCGCCACAGGCCCCTTTGCGGAAATCATTAAGGACTAACTCATCTTCTTCATGAGTTAAGCAATGAGGTAAGATGTTATCTACTCCTTGATGATACAAAGTGTCACCGATGATTGTATACTTTTTGGCTTGGTATCTAACACACCGTCGATCATCTCGCGAGAGATGCTGAGCGAACTTCAAGGTTTGAAGATATAAAACAATATCTCCGTACCAGGGGTCGGACGATGAGACAAGGAAAATGTGTTCATCTGTGAATGAATTGACATGAATAATATCTTATTCTAATCATGGTAAATCATATATTAACTATGCAAAAACTAGTGATTTCTTGGACTTGGCCGAAGCAAAGTCGATATCAAATTATTGTAGGATGACAATCCATTTATTATATTTTATGCCTATGATAAGTCTAGTGAGGACATATTGAAATGGATTAACATC
>ML806297.1:39177-71721 GCA_009831015.1 Picea engelmannii
TGTCTTTTCCCCTTTTGTTATCTTAAATTTTAGTGTCAACCAGGCCCTTATGCTAGTTGGAAACATTATTCCAAACTAGAGTGGGTATAATTGAGACCTACCATCAAGCGTTCTCCCTAACCTACTTGACAGGTTTTTTGGACATGTCAACAAGTTGGTTGGAGGATGGAGCATATGATAATAGGTGTCACATTATCTTCACTGTTGTGTGACTGAATCACCGTAATGGTGATGATCTAGATTTTATGAGAAAAATTAAATGAATACATATTATTAGCAGGTTATTAACACAAAATAACAGAGATACAGTAAAATTGGTTTCCTATTCAATAATGAAATAAGCTGAAACTGTAAAATGCAGCGGAAACAAGCTTATTGGAATGGTGACAGCTTATCTTTGAGAAGAGATGTGACGGAAACACACATTCATAAGAAGAAGGTTACAATGAGTCTCTGAAGGCCTTTTTACAATAATAAATAATGCCAAAAACCATAGACATCCAAAAACCTAACCCTAGGAGATGAAGCGCCAAAAGTCATGTGGGCCCCGTTTGGGTAAGTTAGTACATCAACTTCCCGGGGTCGTAACTTTTGCATACGATATCTGTTTTAGGCGTGTGATAGCCCGTTGGAAAGGTATCATCGAGGAGATTAATTTTTGGGGATCAATAATGTCTCCAACCATAATTGAGGAGCTCAATATTGAATAAAAATTCATTTAGTCCCTCAAAATGCCCCCGAAAGTTAAAACTGCTAAAAATAGTAAATTGCCAAAATTGTCAGAAAACTATTTTCAGCCAGTTGAAAAAGGTGGGTGGCCACCAATATCCATTTGGATCAATCCTCCCTCCTTAGGAAGAAATTTTCCCCATTGCGTTGAGGTCCCCCATCAAATGAGGAAATTTCTGCTGAATTTGGCCCCGGTTGAGCCACTTGCCTTGGTGCAGGACTTGCCCTTCTTTGAAAACTTGATAAAGATGGATCCTTTGTTGTTGAGTTCCCTTAATATGTCTTTCCACAATATGATCATTGGATTCCTGTTGTAGGTAGTCGGGGTTGAGCTTTGTTGGTGTCAGTTGTTCTGCTACTTCTGAGGTGTCCAATAATGGTGGGAAATAAGTGTGAAGGAGATCCATGTTGAACACTGGGTGGAGACCATGGAAAGGAGGAATGTTGAGCTCAAAATAATTATCCACCATAGCCTTCATGATAGTGTACATCCCATAACGGAGTGGGCGAAGCTTCTGATTGGGTCCTGTAAGGCGTTCTTTCTGCAAGTGCAACCAAACTTTGTCGCCCACCTTAAACTTATGTCGCACCCAATGTTGATCATGGTGCTATTTTTACTTGTCATTAGACTTCTGTAGGATATCCTGAACCTGTTGGTGGATGTGTTGGATCCTCTCGATGAACTGGGTGGCTTTGTCAACTTCATTTGGAGTAGGAGATGAGTCGGTCGAGGTGACTGCAAGGGGAAGTGCAACATCTATGGGTCCCAATGGTTGGAATTCCAACCCCACTTGAAAGGGGTTGTGGTCGGTTGAGCTATGCAGGGCTCGGTAGTAGCTATGTTGGACATAGGGAAGGCTCTCATCCAATGTGTGAGGGTGCTTTCAATTATACATGCGAAGGATATGCACAATCATTCGATTTACAACTTCGGTTTGGCCATCTATCTGGGGGTGGAAGGTCATGGATTTGGTGAGCTTGCTGTCCAGTGGTGACCAGAGGCTTGACCAGAATGTGCTGAGAAATCGACTATCCCGATCTGAGACAATGGTTTGTGGGATTCAAAAATGTACCCAGACTCATTCAAAGAAGATCTTGGAAGTGGCCTCTACTGTGATGCTCTTCTTGCAGGCAACCTGAATCACCATCTTAGAAAAGCTATCAACAACCACAAAAAGATAGTCATTTCCTGGCTTGGTGGATGGGAGGCTTGGCATGTATTCCATTGAGATGGATTCCCATGGCCTGTCAGGAGTAGGAAGAGGGGTGTACATGCCCTATTTCTTAGTGGTCAGTTTGGCAATAACATAGGTAGTGTAGGACCTGATATACTTTCTAACCTCCAGACGAAGTTTCAGCCATTAGAAATGTTTCTGTAGCATCGCCACTGTCTTTTCAACACTGAAGTGTCTTGCCACCCGACTGTAGTGGGCTTCCCAAATCATCTTCCCTCATTCACTTGATGGAACACATATATTGCCCAGACGATACAAAAACCCATCTTGAAGATGGAAATTATCAACAACTGCATTTGCACCCAACATTTGGTAGGTGGTGGCAAAGTCAGGGTTTATCTCATACAGTTGGCGCCATCCAGATGTCTCATGGCCGCAAGAGTCTAGCACCTTGGTGAGTGTCACAATTGGCGGTCTACTTAGGCAACCAACGACAATTGGTGCTTCATGTTTTATACTTGATGTTCAGGTGGAATCACTGCAAGTATGTGGATGACTTTTGATGGCGGTCATTCTACAATTTTCCCTGTGTCTGCATGAACTGCAGTGGCTTATGATGAGTGTGGATGATTGTCTCCATCCCAAGAATGTAATGTTTCCACTAGGGGCATGCTTGCACAATGGAGTACATTTTTTTGTCGTAAGTAGGGTACTTACGAACAGTATCTGACAGTGTCTCACTATGATAGGCCACGAGGTGGTCGTGCTGAGTGAGAATGGGGCCCACAACATAGTCTTAAGCATATTTCTCAATATCAAAAGTATGTTGCAAGTCTAGTAGTGAAAGTACTGGGACTAAGCACAAGCGTTGCTTCAAATCATCGAACAGTTCTTGTTGGGACCGGCCCCACGCAAATTTCACCTTACCATCAACCCTGTTTATTTGGCTGAGGTCCCATGCAATATGGGAGAAACCCAACATGAACCTGCAGTAGAAATTGGCAAGGCCCAAGAAGCTTCAAAGCTCAGTGAGTGTTGTTGGGGCTGGCTAGTCATGGATGACTTGGATCTTGGCTGGATCCACATGTATGCCATACAGATCAATGATGTAACCCAGGTAATGGACCCTGTCCATGCCGAAGGAGCGTTTTTCCAAGTTGGCGTATAGATTGTGCTGCCACAGGGTGTGCAAAACCTACTGAATATGTTGCAAGTGTTTAGCCCAAGTCTTGTTGTAAATTAGAATATCATCTAGATACACCACTACAAAAGTATTGGTGAATGGTCGCAGGATATCATCCATCATTCTCATGAAAGTGGTTGGAGCATTTGTCAAACCAAATGGCATGAAAAACCATTCAAAAAGGCCTTCCTTTGACTTGAAGGTGGTCTTTGATACATCTGTCTTTTCTATCGGGACCTGGTGGTAGTCAGACTTCAGATCAATCTTACTAAAGTATTTGGCCCTCGTGAGTTGATCAAGGAGGTCATCAATTTGGGAAATCAGGTATCGGTTTCTAACTGTGATTTTATTCAGAGCCCGGTAATCAATACAGAGTCACCAGGTTCCATCTTTCTTCTGTACCAACATGATTGGGATCCCGCAAGGTTATGAGCTAGGGTGGATGTGCCCCTTGTGTAGGAGTTATTGGATCTATCACTTCATCTCCTCATTCTATAACAAAGAGTGACAATAAGCTAGCCCATTGGGTAGTAGTGCACCCTGGGTCAGATTGATGGGTTGCTTGACCTTGCAATGCAGAGGTACCCCTATAGGTGAGGAGAAGATATATGAGTATTCTTCCATGACCTTATCTACTTTCTTCTATTGTGTGGAGAGGTCAACCGCAGAGACCCTAGATGTGGTTGTGATCTTTCACTTATTCTGAAAGTGAATCATGAAGAAGATAAACTTCCCCGTCTGAGAGATGACCTTCCTGCATTGCTTAACATAGATCAAGGAAATAGCACTAGGTGGGACTGCCTCGGGTATCCTGTACAATTTCCTGTTCAAAGTAATAATAACACTACGAGGCCTAGACTCATATACAACATGATGTTTCCATAAATAAGGTTGGCCCAGAAGAACATCACAAGATTCTAGAGGAGAAACATCACACAATACCTCATCTTTGAAGGGCTTGATGTTACATGAAAGTTGACACTGTTGGCTGACACGAAGATTGCTTCCTTGGTGGAGCCATCCACTGGTGTACGGTTGTGGGTGCGGCGTTGTTGGTAGGGCCAGCCGCTTGATGACCTCTGCTAATATGAGGTTCTTCTGGCTACCGCTATCAACGATGAAGTGCAGCAGGGTGCCTTTTATCCACATCTGTGAGTGGAAGAGCCACTCTCCTTCTTTTGGCTCGTCTGGTTCACCAGGCTGGAGCTTCATGGTAGCAACAGTGGCACTGGGTTCCATGTCAATGATCCATCTTCCCCTTTCTGGTTCTGGCTCAAAGTCATAATCTGCATTTGATTCAAAGAGTTTCACTTCAGTCACCAGCGACTGCTTTGAGCGACAATCAACAGTGTTATGTCGAGGGCTCTTATGGAAGTCACACCACTTGCCAGTATATTTCTTTGTTTTCCAGTGTCCTTCTTTGCTTGCGGCTTGTACTGGCTATCCTGATACTATCCATCTTTGCTCTGTCCTTTGTTCAGTGGGTTGGGGCTGCCCTTTCGTGTCTTTTGTTTGAGCTTCTGCTTGATTTTGACATCATATCGGTACGTCGCACCCAAGGATGAGATGTCTAGAAATTACATTTCGGTATGGATGTATCTATGCAGAGAACTTCTATACTTGAGCACCAGATGTCACTCTGAATATTTGATACCGAACTTGGTGCGCAAGGTATGGAATATATTTGTGAAATCTGGCACTGCCTGGTCTCTTTCTTGCAGCAGTGTGGTCCATTTGGTATACAGGTTATCATAACTATTGACAGGGTAGTATTGTTCCTTAATAGCATCCTTGATTGATTCCCAGGTGGTCGTGACTGAAAATAATGAGGTTTCCTCTGTTTCCTTTTTCTCACAGAAAGTTTCCCACCAATCTTTGACATGGGTAACGACCTTGAGGAGCGCAAAAGTAATCTTTTCTTTATTTGAAAAGTTATGGATAGAAAAATACCCTTATAGTAGATTCAACCACTTGTCTACAACATCTGCATCTATCTGACCTTAAAATATAGAAATATCGAATTTTATTTGTACCTTGAAGGGGGGGGCTCCTTCGTTCGAAGAAGATGCATCACCTATTGGTAGTCACTGAAGGATTTGTGTGAAACTATCCATCATCTCGTTCCTCTGTTGCGTGAGGGCTTCCTTAATCAACAATTTGAAAGGATCTCATGTCCCATTATATTTATTTTCTCCTACCATGGGAGGTCGCTTGGGCATGTGAGAGATTCTTTCCTCAAGAGAAACAAGCTCGAGACTGAACTCTTTGTACTTCGACCTCGTTGGGGACATGCATTAAGATGACAAGGAGAAAACCACTCTGATACCACTGATCGAGATTTTATGAGAAGAATGAAATGAATACATATTATTAGTAGGTTCTTAACAAAAAATAACAAAGATACAGTAAAACTATTTTTCTATTAAATAACGAAATAAGATGAAACTGTAAAATGCAGCGGAAACAAGCTTACTGGAATGGTGGCAACTTGTCTCTGAGAAGAGACGTGACGAAAGAGAACATTCACAAGAAGAAGGTCACAATGAGGCTCTGAAGGATTTCTTACAATAAGAAAGAATTCCCAAAACCCTAGACATCCAAAAACCTAACCCTAGGAGATGAAGCGCCAAAAGTCATGGGGGGCCCGTTTGGGTAAGTTAGTACATCAACTTCCCGGGGTCATAACTTTTGCATATGATCTCCGTTTTAGGCGTGTGATAGCCCGTTGGAAAGGTATCATCGAGGAGATTCATTTGGGGGATCAATGATTCCTTTGAATATAACTGACGAGGTTGATCCCGAAAAACCTTCATTTAGGCCCTCAAAATGGCCCCAAAAGTTAAAACTACTAAAAATAGTAAGTTGCCAAAATTGTTAGAAAATTATTTTGAGCTAGTTGGAAGAGGTGGGTGGCCACCGATATCTATATAGATCAGGTGCCTCCTTGGATACCCTCAAAAAGTGATTACTCTAGTTCAAGTGGCAGAGAAATCATGATCATTGAGGACACCCTCCATTAATAAATGCATCATTAAGTTAGAAAAGTTTTCTAGACTCATTCGTGGACTAGCAGGTCGTAAGATGTATATTTCATGCCCAATGCCACATGGATATTAGATGTTGGACACAACTCAAAGTTATAATACAATCCATTATTCAACTATCCAAGAGATGCTTGTATCTTGCAGTTGCATGTCAAATTTCAATAAATCTCAGCTTCCTATTGTGTCAAAGAAAATCCTACACGATATGAGATGGCATATATTACTTATCTAAATTTTTATAAGCCTCTAAATTTGGATATTTATAAATTCTTCATCAAGAGGTAGTTTTTCATAGGCATGATTTTTTATTTGTAGCAATTCCATATTCATATGGTTATTTTGTTGATACACAAAAGCAATCATGGAAAACTTTCATTGTTGGTTCACTAGAGAGTTGCAAACAACTTGCAAAAGAATATGTTCAAGCTCTTGTAGAGAGTTAGAATGGAAGATTCCATGATCTTTCTTTTTTCAATTTTGCAAGGTTTTTTATCCCTTATCATGTTCTTTATACATTGTCCTTATGTACAATATGTTCATGGAAGAGAACAAAATTTGAAGTGTTGGCTTGAAAATGTTTGAAACAATTGCATGTGTTTGTTGATACTCTTCATATAAAAATTTGTTAATACTCTTCGTGTTAATTGTGAGGGGTCATCCATGAAATTTGCTCGGGTGTTTCTTTGTGTCCTAGAGTTATGGCATACAATACTTAATATTCCACCATGTATATTGGCATGTGAGAGAGTGTTCTCAAGACAAAATATAATAGAGGGCATACGAAAAAAAAATAAAAAAATCATTGACTACATTAAATGCCTTCATGTGATTGTCACTAAGAGGGCTTGATTCATCACTAATAGAATGAGATAGGTGCGTGAAATTTAGAAAGATGCTAAGCAAAGAAGAATCTTAAATATTTAAGGATTTTATTTTTTTGTTTTGTTTTTATTGGTGTTGTATTCCTTATGATGTAGGACAAATCAAATATTTTACATAAAATTTTGTTTTTGGATGATGTTATGTTAAATGCAATTTCATAATAATTTTATGTTATGCATAGGCTACCTTTGTATTCAACACAAAATTTTCTCTAAGACATAATATTTAAATAATAGAAAAATTAAATATAAACTTTATGATAAGAGTAGTTTAAAAAAAAAAAAACAGTAATAAAAAAATTACTTGGTAGATAGGAGTACCCTTTCGATAGTTTACACTTTGTGGGAAAGACTTCCAAAACATAACTACTCTTTATAGAAATGAAAAAATCTCTTTAAAATCAGAAATTTTTATGAAGCTCAATAGCAATTTTTATAACTTAAAACATGCTTGGAATAAGTCACTAACACATCACTCCAACTTTTCTTGGTCTAGATGATTAGGTCATATTTTCAATTGTTCAAGATGATTAAGTGTTCTAATTAATGAATTATGTGTTTGTATTCACCACAATGGAAATCTTTTATTTTATTTTCTGGAAGCTCCATGGCAATTTTCCAAACATAAAAGATGCTTGGAGTAAGTCACTTAATACACCAACCTGCAACTTTTCTTGGTCTACATTATTAGGTGCTATTTTCAAATATTCAATATGACCACATGTTCTAATTAATGAACTGCATTCTACCTTTGTATTCACCACAATGAAAATTTTTGTTTATTTTCTGGAAGGTCAATGGCAATTTGCAAAACTTAAAAGATGTTTGGAGTAAATCACTAACGTACTTGCAAATTTTCTTAATCTAGATGTTTAGGTGATTTTAACAATTATTTAAAATGAGTAGATGTTCTAATTAATGAATTGCATGCTACCTTTATAATCATTACTAAAAATTTTATTTATATTCACAACAAAACTTAACAAAAATACATAATTTTTAAATGATATACAAAATTAAATATAAAATTTTCTAAAAACACAATTAAAAAAACCTTATCAACCAAAAATAATATTTAAATATAATAAAAAATAATATTTAAATGATAAACAAAATTAAATATAAAATTTATAAAAAAAAAAACGATAAAAAAAATCTTTCAACCAAAATTTAATTAGTAGATACGATGATAGGTTAGATTACCAACATGCTAGAAATACTTCCAAAACATAATAACTTTATACAAATAAAAACAATTTCAAATTCTATTAAGTTTATTTTTATTTTATTTTAAAGCTGAATGACAATTTTCAAAACTTAAAAGGATGTTAAGTGTAAGTGGATGACACACCAATCCTCTGATTAGGTGTTCTCATTAATGAATCACAGTGACATTTTGGACGAAAACAACATAAACACAACATAAACTAAGTACTTTGGCGGATGAAATATTTTTGGTTTTTATTTATGGTTATGAGGAACACTGCTTTGAAGAAGTGTACAAGGTACTTCAAGAATCTTAAATTAAGAGAAGATGTTGTGAATCATATAGATAGTCTTTGGAGAAGAAACTTCATATATATTATGTTATATGAAAAAGAATCATACATTTATAGAGAAAGATGTTGTCAATCATATCTGTGATATATGGTCAATGTTTTAATTAAAAACATAATTTTTTTTGGATCTTCTCAAACAATGTTTAGATCTCTTTCAAGTAACACGTTTTTAACATCATTAAAAGTATTCATATTTTTATTCATATCTCAAAATATTTATATTAGTCTTTTTAATGTTCTGATAGGTTAGGGTTATATTTATATTTTTATAACCCTCCTATGGAATACTTCCAAAACATAATAAATAATTCGAATGAAAACACAACTCAAATCCGAAAATGAAGGATTTATTTTCTGCAATTTTCAAAACTTCAGCATCAAAGATGCTCGGTGAATTGAAAACGTGACTTTCCAATCCGAAAAAGTTAAGTTTATTTTCTGGAAGTTCAATGGCAATTTTCAAATAGCTGACACATTGACTAGGCTCCGTGTGAGTTGGTAATTGGGTGATCTTTATTGGTCTAGTAATTAGGTCATCAAATCCAACTTTCTTGTTCTTCAATATTTCATCCATTACCGCAAATTCAGGCAATGGGGAACGAGTTCAATGCCCTTACAAAAACTCTAGCCATATTAATCAATCGTATATCTAAATAAATAAATAAACAGATTAGAAATTGTTTCTATTTTTTATATGTAAATTATTCATATTTGAAATTTTAAAACATTGTTAATATGAGTATATATTCTTTACTAAGTTATATAAACTATTTAAATTTTTATGCTGCATTAAATGTTATTTTATTTGGTAGTTTGCATGGCATTATTTCATTTTTCTATTATTGGAATTATGTGATAAAATTATAGTTTTAATTGATATAAATTTTTATGCTGTATTAAATGTTATTTTATTTGATAGTTTGCATGGTATTATTTCATTTTTTTCATTATTAAAATTATGTGATAAAATTTTAGTTTTAATCGATATATTATATGTTTTTGATCAATGTTGTATAATTGAAATATATATGTTTTTTTATGAATTTTGTATGAATTAGATGATTATTGAGTTTATCACACATTAACAAAATAATAATTTATTTTAATTTATTTTTGTGCCTTGTGTTAGGTGACTAATCATATATGAGCAAATCTACTCAATAAATTCTTCATATTTTAATTCATTACATTTATCATTTATCGCACTACCAAATTTTATATTATATGGAATCCATTGTTTATTGTTAAACCTGTGTCTTATTTTAATTAAACAGATCATAAATTAAAATAATAGGTTGTCTTCTTACTAGTACATTTTTATTTAGTTCTTCTAATTACATTAATAATTTAGAACTCTCTTAACTTCTTTCTTTCCAAAATTCTTTTGATAGGACTCATTCCTAAAAGATGCAATTTTTCAAAAAATAATTTGCCTACCTTTATTTCACTTAAAATAAAGAGGTTATAATACCTCCTTTTCTATGCTTCTTTCATAATGATTTTATTTATAACTAGAGTCAAATTTTATTCCAAGTACTTGTAAGAAGTAATCACTTTCAAATGTTCATCATTAAGTATGATAGAAATATCTCTCACTCATATGCACACATATATACGAAGATGTACATCCAAATTACATACACATGTAGGTAACCAATATTTGCTAGGTACCTAACTTTACTTAGTGTATTAAAATTTGCAAAAATATTTCTTGCTCATGTACGTAACTTCAATTAATGTAGTAAAATTTGCAAAAATATGTCTTCTTTAGTTTACCATTTACTTCTAAGTTTACTCTATATTCCATATGTATCTTCTAAATATTTAACATTTATAAACATTTTTAACATATATGTCTACTTTATTAGTGGGAAAAATTAACAAACTAAAAAAATATTCAAACTTTTATACTTAATTTTAAAGTTATATTTGTTTTATAAATGAAAATTTTATATTGAAAATATTACTATTTGATATAGGTGATTAATAGTTTAATGTATTATATAGATATAATATATTTTTTTATAATATGGATCTTACCAAAGATTTTTTCTTGATTTATTTTTATCACTTGTTTTAAATAATTCATTTTATTTTATCTCCCCAATTCTCCATTCTAATATATTTTATCCATTATAATAAAAAACCTTTATTTTTATTTGTAATATATATATATGTATATATATATATATATATATATATATATATATGTGGTTAACTAATGTGTAACAACCACATTGATGTAGCCACGGGAGAAGCCAATCTTTTTTTTGTTTTGTTTTAAAAAATTAAGGGCATGAAGGCAATGACAACAAAAGTTTGACCACACCTCAGACAACGAACAAAAGCACGCAACCCAGGTAACAGGCAACTGTGACACCCCACATAGACACAAGGGCAACTGGGAAAACAGGCACAGAAAACCAGGAGTAACGACCAACCGTCCAACACAACAAGACATGCCTACAAGCTTAGGGGGCAAATTCCGCTTCCCGACATAACGATGTTGACGAACAAGACTAAAACCTCAAGGCATGCAAACCAATGCACGTGACCAAGTCAAGATGTGATGCTCAACCACGCTGACATGGTAGGCACCAACTCCGACCAAGATATCATTTTCTGCTAACCCATAGGGCACGCCATGATCCCCGCATCAGGAATCATGTCATCCCCAGAAGAGAGGTGTGACAATAACCCTGGGGAAAAACAAAAAGGGACCAAGGCCCAAGAAAAATTCGACATGCTAAGAATCGAATACTGACTGGGAAACTATACCTACTCCCCACACAAAGGGTCGACGAGACACTAAGGAACGAAGGAAAAGGTGACGACAGCCCACACGACATCGTCCCCGACCGCACCAAACACCCAAGCTAACCGGTCCATGACTACATTCTAAATTAACACAGGTTCCATTCTAACAGGGCACGTCAAGTTACAACTAATCATTAATGCACCCGCTAACTTAACTTTAAAATAATCAATTTAGCAAGGCTAAGTAATCAACACTAGAACTATAATCATAAATACAATCTAACCTCAATTATAATCAATTTAGCAAGTCTAAAATTTGCAATCTAGTCTTTACTCAACATACTAATTTAATCATTATTACAACCTAAAAGGACTATTCTATATTAATACACATCCCCATCTGACTAGCCATTAACTTAAATAACAACATTAACAAATTAAAGTAAAACGCTACCATTATATCCCTTATGAACAATTTAAACCTCAACATGTAGTCTAACTATATTGTCTGGACTAACAATACTAGTCATCCACTAACACTGAGAAGGAAACTACTAACTATTAACACTACTGGAGCAATTCAACAAGGAAATTAACATAGCAGTTACATAAGAATTAATATAGCAGTTAACGAGGCAATTGATATAACGATTAGCATAACAATTAATTTATCAATTTACATGATTGTTAACATAACAATGATAGCGCAATAACAAGGCGATTCACCTAACTGTTAACCATTTAACTCGTTTAACTCGCCGTGGCACTTAATCACTAAGAATGAATCTGCTGACCATTGCTAATGCTGTAGCAATTGTTCTGGCAATTAATAAGGAAAATATTATAGCATTTATCATTGCAATTAACATGGCAATTAACAGTAAAAGGAAAATGCCGACCATTAACCTTGTTGTAGCGATTGTTCGAACATTTAATATGACAATTACATAATAACGAATCTATCAATAACAAGGCAACTTACCTAACTGTTTAACCATTTAATTCGCTGAGGCATTTAGACAATAAGAATGAATCTGTTGACCACTTAACTCACTGTAGAAAAATCAGCAAAAACGTAGTGCACCAATGGTGGCCAATCGTGCGCAGTCGACAGCAACTCAACAATTAAAGGCAAATGTATCCAATCAAGATCAATGCAGTCCATCACTCAAGGGAAAACACACTCAAAGTTTAAAGGTAGAATAGTAGTCATTACTGCAAGTTAGTTATGAATTGAATGGCCAAAAAAGGGGTGGGCGATTTCAACAGCTACACAGTCAATTTTTAACTATCAAACCGTGTTCATTCCAGCAGGTAAATTTATGAATTCAATAGCTAAAAACGTGGGTGAATTCAGCATGCACACAGCCAGTTTTTAATTACCCAAAACCGTGGTCATTCCAGCAAGTATATTTATGAATTGAAAAGCTAAAAACGGGGGCGAATTCAGCATGCACACAACCAATTTTTAATTACCCAAAACCGTGGTCATTCTAGCAAGTATATTTATGAATTGAAAAGATAAAAACGTGGGCGAATTCAGTGCACACAATCAATTTTTAATTACACAAACCATGGTCATTCCAGCAAGCAAATTCATGAATTGAAAAGCTAAAAACGTGGGCGAATTCAGCAACCACTCAACATAAGTTTTGTTTTTAAGCAAGTCATGGGCGTGTTAGCAGCCACTCAGCATACATTTTTTTAAGCAAGTTGTGGGCGTGTTGGCAGCCACTCAGGCAAACGGTCTGGACCTAATGCATGGGCGGTCAAGTCTAGTAAAAAAAAAATAATAACCTGTGTAAAGAAAAACGTGGTGATACATCCGTGGTAACAGTGCAGAAATAAAATTTTGTGATAGTCAAATCGAGGGACTAACTTATGGGTAGCAATTCATGGGGCTATAACCGTGGCAATAGTATGGAATTAAAAATCCGTGACATTCCATTCGTGGGAATAAAATCTGAGTATCAATTTCGTGGTGATTAAAATCGTTGTAACAGCAAGAAATGCAGACACTCATAAATGTTTTCATTCACCAGGGATAAAGAAATCGTTTTTCATTCGCATGGGGTACCCAAGCAAAAACACAGACATGGATCAACAGATAAAAACGTTTTTCCATTACAAGATACCAATACACAAATGAAGACATGAAATCAATTCATTTTTCCATTGCCAGAATACCAAATATAAAGTGCAGACAGGAAACCAAATTGTTTTTCCATTGCCAGAATACCAATACACAAATGCATACATGAAATCAATTCATTTTTCCATTGCCAAAATACCAAATATAAAAATGCAGACAGGAAATCAAATTGTTTTTCCATTTCCAGAATACCAATACACAACGCAGATTATATCTTAACCAAAAATAAAAACGCAAGGTCAAATGATGCATCAAGATATAAAAAATGGGTAAAAATGAGACAACGATGAGCTATAAGCATGCCGAGTTTATGGAAAAACTTCACCAACAATCACACTTCTAGGGTTAAAAAAACGCATCCTGGTGCAAGGTGAACCTTCAACCAAGGACCAACATCAAGGGTAGATGGCTAACAGCTGCATCCTTCACTCATCATCCTCGCATAGAAAAGAAGGGCATTGAGATCCATAGGTCTATTAACACCGAGGTGACAACCGTAGATCAGGCTCCTGACCGACTGCTCAGGTGAGGACTGGTGAGCTAGGGATGAAGGAAAAACAACCACAAGGGTCACAATTAAAACACCACAAGGTGGTAAAGACATTCGGGGAAACAAAGGCCATGGGAGTCAATCAATCATTGAGCTAGGCTAAGAAAAATTCCAGTCATCAATCTAGACAATCAGTTCACTTACCGAAATAAACATGCAGATCCAAGCATAACTCCTACAACAATCTACCATACCAAAAATGAAGAGAGCGTACCATTACCTAATCGCCCGCCCTGAGTGGACGTCCTACGCACTCCATGCAACTCCCGCTTTCCGACCAATGAGACTTCACCGATACCTCCCAACCAATGCTAGGGGTACTCTTCTTCCCTCTTAGCCCCCCGAGCTGCAAAGGGGCCATACACACTATTCAAAGATTCAACTAGCTCCCCGCTCGCCTTGCAAGGCCGAGCTACTACTCCTCACAGAGCTGGGTATCTCAACTCCCACAAGCTAAGTCAGTCAAGTAGAGATTTTTGCAGCTTAACATTACGCAAACAGAAGAGATCCTTCATCCTTCTCCTCCCTTCATTATAGAGTTTCGAAGTCCCTTACTTTCCTAAAATCTCATTTAATTAAAGTTTTAAAAATTAAATCCTTAAAATTCCTCCCCGTACAAGTGTCACCCATCCCTTTCATTCCTCCACAAATTAATTAATTTAATTAATTAATTTCCCTTATTTCCCTCACCGACCTAGAGTCACTCCTAGAATCGCTCCTAGGTGTCCCCAAATTCTCTTACAGGTTTTAATGACTTTCCCCGTTATCAGTTTGCTAGTTCAGTTTTAAATTAGAAAGTTCTTATTGGAAGATACCTTACTAAGTTTGACTTTCTTCTTTTTCCCTTAGGTTTCCCATTTTTTATTATGTTTCCCTCTTTTCCTAGTTTCCTAATTATTTTAGATTTCCCTCCTTCCCCTTTTCATTTAGGCCTCAAATTGGCAGGTGTAGAAATTAACCCCCTTTTTTCTTTTTCCCTTTTTAGTTAATAAATTTAAATTATCATAAAAAATTAAAACAATTGTTTCCCCCCACCTTTTTTTTTTACCCTAACAGATTTTTATGAATTATTTAAATTGCTTACCCCCTTATTGTTACAAGATTTAACGAGGAGTATAATTATTATTTACGTTGTTTTTATTTTTTTATTTTTTTTTTAAATTGATAGATAAAATTTCACCACTAACATAATTTAGACTTAGACCTTAAATTTTCATGCTGGGCAACATTTTGTTAGGGAATTTGTTTTTAAAAATTATTAACATGTTATTCATCCTAAGGCCATCTAGGTTCATTCATTTATCATCAACAACGTGACGTTCCCTTCAGGACGCACTAGGTGCTCCAAGGGTGCCACTCGTCTTAATTTGTGTCCCTTGCACGATGTGCCCTTCAGGACGCACTACGTGCTCCAAGGGTGCCACTCACCTCTTTCCATTTTTATTGCACGGCGTGCCCTTCAGGACGCACCACGTGCGCCAAAAGGTACCACTTGCCTCTTGACTAACTTGGTAGTCAATACTCTGCCAGGTGAACTTGTGGGAGACTAAGGGCCTCTAAGGAATAAGGTCCCCGCCTTATTGCGCACCCCTTAGAATCATCATGAGCGACTATCACAGTCTGCCCTCACGACATCGTGGGTCGTCTCGAACTAGGTAAACGTTAACCTACAGCTCGAGCCACAACGGGAGTGCTAGTAGGTTGTGGCAGGGATGTTGTCCACACCTCTTCCTCAACATCTCTGGTAGTCATACGTGACCCCTTTACTCCACATGTGAGTCTAGTTGGCAAGCTATAGTCAGTCTACATCATCAACGAATCATGTCAGAATATATCCATATCATATCATCTAATCAAATGCACTAATATCACAGTAAAAAAATTAAACCCCAATGTTACACTCCCCGACTCTATTTGAAGTCTAAGGGGTTCCATCGATGCTTCTGGATCCTCGAGGTCCAAAATATTGCACACTCAGTAAAACCGATTCAATAGCACCTGTCTATGTCAATGCAGTAAAACAACATGTCATCAACCGATAACGCCTCATAATCAAAATAAAATGTTTTAATAGCATAATAATCCCAATGACTTGTGAGCAAGTGTCCTCAAAGAATAAGTTCGCTCAGTGCGCCAGAGAAGGGTGTTACATACACCCCCTCTTGGTCTAAACTTCGTCCTAAAGTTTTAGAGTATAAGTACTGAAATAATGTGTATCACAGTATTATAATTCTATCTATCAAACAAAAATGGAAACTGATGGCGCATATCAGATGTGTCCTCCTAGCTTGCTGAGTGCAGACTATAGTTGTCCCACTGGACCTTGATCTGATCTACAGTTCAACGTCGTAGCTATCGAATGAGATGATCCAAGATGAATATCGGTTCAGTCATGAGCGCCCCCTCATCCGATACCTGCAAGGAACTCATGTCAATAACATGTGTAGGATCACTAATATAATGTCTCAAAACAGATACATGAAAAACATTGTGCATACACCTCAAAGAATCAGGCAAGGCTAATCAATAGGCCACGGGGCCCTTTCTCTCCATAATCTCGAAAGGCCCCATGAACCTAGGAGAGAGTATATCTCCCTTTCCAAACTTGATCGAAATCTTATGCGGTTCAACCCGCAAGAAGAGTTGATCGCTGACCTAGTAACTACATTCGACACGATGCGCATTGACATAAAACTTCTATCGATCCTGTGCTTCTTTAATCCTTTATATTATTGTTTGCATTTTCTCTTCCATTTCTTGGATCGCTTCTGGTCCCACTAGGACCCTATCCTCAAGCTGATCCCAACTCAAAGGTGTTCGACACAGTTGCCCATAAAGAAACTCGAAAGGCGCCATCTTAATGGTGCTCTGGTAATTGTTGTTATAAGCGAATTCCACCAGTGGCAAGAATTATTCCCTATGTTTTTGTTGGTCCATTATGTACATTTGCAACATGTCTTCCAAGGTTTGGTTTGTTCGTTCGGTCTGCCCGTTAGTCTTCGGGTGATACGTCATACTAAAATTAAGTTGGTTTCCCAAGGTCCCTTGGAAACTCATCCAAAATCGTCCAGTAAACACCGATCCTCAATCAGATATAATCATTTTAGGCACACCATGCAACCTCACAATATCACTGATGAAAACTCTATCTATTTCAAGTACTTGATACATTGTACGCACAAGAATAAAGTGAGAACTCTTCATTAGAGTGTCTACTACTGCAAAAATCAAGTCATGTCTCCTTGCCGTCAACAGCAATCCAACAATAAAATCCATCGAAATAACCTCCCATTTCAATTCTGGAATAGCGTGTAGCTGTAGTAATCCTATTGGGTGTCTATGTTCAATCTTTACTTGTTGACATTCAAGACATCTGGCCACATAGTTGACTATGTTTGCCTTCATTCCCTTCTAGAAGAATAAGGGTTTAAGTTCTGCCCTCATCTTCGTGACTCCTGGGTGAGCCATGTAAACTACTCTATGAGCCTCACTTAGGATCAACATCTTCAACTCGTCGTTCGACGGTATGTAAATCCGATTTTTAAACCTCAATAAGCCATTGCTATCAAACGAAAATCCTTCAAATATTGGTACCATCATTGTGGTTTGTCCAATAAAACCCTCGACCTCTTTGTACCAATCATCGTTACGCTGTAAAGTTAGAATATTTTCACTTAGATTCGTCTGAAGAGGCAACACCAAAAATATGCATGGTCTCCGACTCAATGCATCTACCACTCGGTTCACTATTCCTTTTATGTAAGTAATCTTGAAGTCGTACTCGCTAAGCAATTCTGACCAACATCGTTGTCGCGTGTTCAGGGCGCTTTGCATAAAGATTTATTGTAGTTCACAGTGGTCAGTCTTTAGTTCAATTTTTTGTCCAACAAGGTAGTGTCTCCAAACCTTCAAGGCATATACGATGGCTAACAACTCCAAATCGTGCGTCACGTAGTTCTCCTCGTTCCTTTTCAATTTCCTCGAGATGTAAGTGATCACTCGTCCATTTTGCATCAAGACTCTGCCTAAGCCTTCCTTGGATGTGTCAGTGCATACCAAGAATTCCACGTCCATGTCAGGGACCTTTAGTATCATCGTTGTTGTCAACAACTCTTTGAGCCTCTGAAATGTTTCTAGGAATTTCTTGATCCAAACAAACTTCTTATTTTTCTTCTACAATTCTGTGATCAGATTTTCTATCTTCGAAAATACCTCGACGAACCGTCGATAGTATCCTACTAAGCCCATGAAGTTACGAACTTCTGGGACATTCGTCGGCATAGGCCATTCCATAATAGCCTCAAACTTTGTTGGATCCACGGTGATGCCTTCACCAGAGATGACATGCCCTAAGTAGTGAATCTTCAATTGATAAAATGAGCATTTGGACAACTTCCCATACAATTTGTGCTCTCGTAGACACTATAGTACCAAGTGCAAGTGCTCATCATGCTCCTCCATCGTCTGAGAGTAAATCAAAATATCGTCAATGAATACTTGGATGAACTTGTCCAAGTACTCTCGGAACACCCCGTTCATCAAACTCATAAATACCCTTGGGGTGTTTGTTAGTTGAAACGGTAAAATAGTAAACTTGTAATGTCCAAACCTCGTCTTAAAGGCAGTCTTATTGACATCATCCTCCTTGATCCGTAACTGGTGATACCTTGATCGCAAATTGATCTTTGAGAACATTGTCGCGCTCTTCATTTGATCAAATAGATCATCAATCCTCAGCAATGGATATTGATTCTTGATCGTCGGATTGTTCAACTAACGATAGTCAATGCAGAGCTTCCACGACCCATCCTTCTTTCATATGAAAATAACAGGTGCACCCCATGGTGACACACTAGGATGTATCAGTCCCAGATCCAACAATTCCTTCAGTAGCATTCTCAACTCTTGTAACTACGGGGTTGACATCCGATAAGGCATTATAGCTATAGGTTCAGTTCCTGGTTTAAGGTCTATAGTAAACTCCAATTCCCTCTCCGGCGACATCCCAGGTAACTCCTATGGAAATATGTCCGCAAACTCTCTCACCACTGGAAGGTGTTCTAAACCTTCTGTTAATCCATTCTTGTTTAATGTAAGGATCGCATAAAGATTTCACCCCTTGCGCATGTGCTTCCATAGCTGCAAGAAAGAGATGAACCTCAGGGAAACTCCTTGGTTTCCTCCTACAATCACATGTCTCTGTCCCTCATCATCGACCAAGCTCAACCATTTTGTCTTACAATTGAGTATCACCTCATGCGATTCCAACCAGTCCATACCAATCATGACATCATAAGATCCTAGGATTGTGACGTACAGGTTGGCCCTTGTGAAAACCTCTCCCAGGTTGAGGATATAACCCGTAACCTTTCCTCCAACCTTTCTTTTGGCTCCCGATGCCATCTCTACGAAGCTAAACTCATCTTGTTCAACTACCTTTACCTTAATCCTTTTTAGCATTGCACCAGAAATGAAACTCTCGGTAGCACCGGGATCTATCAAAATACTAAGGGTCTGGTCAGCGATGATACCTATCATCTTAAGCACAGTCGACTGATGCTCTGCCTGGAAGTTATTCACTGCTACATGAATCCAATGGGCCTTGCCCAAATCACCCACGATAGTGGGACTGGATGATCCAGATTCTCTAGTCCTCTCCACATGGCAGTCGCGCTGGTAGTGTGGCTCCCCACACGTCCAACACCCCTTCTTTGGCCCAGTAGTCCTGGTACCCGAAGTAGAAGATGACAACCCACCGTCTTGGAATCCTGGTCTATTCTCCTAAACAGGCCTAAACTGTTGTTGTTGTGGTTGACATTGTTGTTGATGACGTGGCCCCCGATAAGGTATCCGTTGTTGAGTCTTTGGTCATCAAGGTGTAGTGAAAGTAGATCCCCTCTGGAAGCCACGATATCCCGGCGTATGTCTGGTTGGTGTCTGATGTTGTTGTGCACTAGATGACACATGGCCTGTTGGTCTCACTGGAGTCCTACTCTGACCCCCATAGGTTAGCTCCTCCTCCACTATGAGGGCCTTCTGGACGACATCATGCAAGGTTTGAGGCATCAAAATTCTAAACTTTGCACGTAAGATTCCCTTAAGGCCGAACAGAAACCTGTTGACCTTAAGTTTCTTCGTGTTAAGATGCAGAGCATACTGGAGTAGCTCCATAAAATGGGCCTCGTACTCAGGCACCATACGACCGCCCTGTTGTAAGGCATTCAACTCATTTAGATTACGCTCAATGAATTCCTCTGATAGGTACCTCTCTTGGAACCATTCCTTGAACAGTTTCCATGACACATCTTCAATGACCATGTTCAGCTGTAGTAGGAGCATCTTCCACCATAGAAGAGTGCTCCCCTTCAGTTGAAAGACTACCATCCGGACCTTCATATTGGAGGTATAATCGTAAAGTGCAAAGCACATTGCCATATTCTCCAACCATGCCTCGACGACTGCATCATCCAGGGCACCAAAGAACTCAGGAAATTTGACCTTCTCGAGCTCCCAGTGAATGCTACTAGTACTAACCGAAGCACACGGTGGACCCTCAGGGGGTGTCGATGCTCTGGCCTCATCTCGGTCCAAACGGCTAATCAGTGCCTCAAACATGCGTTGAAAAGATCTCATCATTCGAACCACATCGCCAACTGCTATCTTCTCCTGTCCGACAACCTGTTCCTCTCCCTGGGGGTTAGACCCCTCAGGTGTGGCTGCTACTGGAGGCGTCACGTCTCCTCCCATAGCACCCCATCATCTACCTCTGTGGCTTCCTCTAACCATGATTACTTGCATGAATACAAGTCAACTCAATTAGAAACATTATAATAAAATCATATCAACGAAAGTTGTATTGATCCCAAGTCGCGGGTTGAACCTGGTCTGATACCATATGTATCAACCACATTGATGCAGCCATGGGCAGAGCCAATTTTTTTTTTGTTTGTTTTGAAGAATTAAGGGCGTGAAGGAAATGACAACAAAAGTTTGACCACACCCTAGACAACGAACAAAAGCATGCAACCCATGTAACAAAAACTGCGACACCACACACAGACACAAGAGAAACCGGGCAAATAGGCACATAAAACCAGGAGTAACGACCAACCGCCCGACACAACAAGACATGCCTACACACTTAAGGGGAAACTTCCCCTTCCTGACATAACGACGTTGATAAACAAGACTAAAACCTCAAGGTGCGCGAACCAATGCATGCACCCAAGTCAACATGCGACACTCAACCATGCTCATATGGTAGGCACCGACTCCAACCAAGATATTATTCTCCCCTAACCCATAGGGCATGCCGTGATCCCCACATCAGGAATCATGTTGTCCCTAGAAGAGAGGCATGACAATAACCTTGGGGAAAAACAAAAAGGGACCAAGGCTCAAGAAAACTCCAATGCACTAGGAACCGAATACTGACTGAGAGACTACACCTACCCCCCACACAAAGGGTCAATGAGACACTAAGGAAAGAATGAATGGGTTACGCCATCCCACACGACATCGTCCCCGACCCCGCCAAACACCCAGGCTAACCGGTCCATGACTACATTCTAAATTAACATGGGTTCCATTCTAACGGGGCATGTCAAGTTACAATTAATCATTAATGAACTGGATAACTTAACGTTAAAACAATCAATTTGGCAAGCCTAAGTAATCAACACTAGAACTATAATCATAAACACAATCTAACCTCAATTATAATCAATTTAGCATGTCTAAAATTTGCAATCTAGTCTTTAGTCAACATACTAATTTAATCATTATTGCAACCTAAAAAGGCTATTCTATATTAATCCACATCCCCATCCGACTAGCCATTAACTTCAATAACAACATTAACAACTGAAAGTAGAACATTACCATTATATACCTTATGAACAATTTAAACCTCAACATGTAGTCTAACTATATTGTCCAAACTAACAATACTAGTCGTCCATTAACACTGAGAAGGAAACTACTAACTATTAACACTACTAGAGCAATTCAACAAGGAAATTAACATAGAAGTTACATAACAATTAATATAGCAGTTAACCAGACAATTGATATAAGGAATATCAGCATAACAATTAATTTAGCAATTTACATGACTGTTAACATAACAATGATAGCGCAATAACAAGGCGATTCAACTAATTGTTAACCATTTAACTCACGGTATCACTTAATCATTAAGAATGAATATGTTGACCATTGATAATGCTATAGAAATTGTTATGACAATTAATAAGGCAAATATTATAGCATTTAGCATTGCAATTAACATGGCAATTAACAGCAAAAGGAAAATGTTGACCATTAACCTTGTTGTAGTGATTGTTACAGCATTTAATATGATAATTACATAACAACGAATCTATCAATAATAAGGAAACTTACTTAATTGTTTAACCATTTAATTCGCTGAGGCCTTTAGACAATAAGAATGAATTTGTTGACCACTTAACTCACTGTAGCAAAATCAACAAAAAAGCAGTGCACCAATGGAGGCCAATCATGCCCAATCGACAACAACTCAACAATTAAAGGAAAACATATCCAATCAACATCAACGCAGTCCATCACTCAAGGGAAAATATAGTCACAGTTTAAAGGCATAATAGTGGTCTTTACTGTAAGTTAGTTATGAATTGAATGGCTAGAAAAGGGGTGGGTTATTTCAACAGCTACAGAGTCAATTTTTAATTATCAAACCGTGGTCATTCCAACAAGTAAATTTATGAATTGAATCGCTAAAAACATGGCCGAATTCAGCATGCACAAAACCAATTTTTAATTACTCAAAACCGTGGTCATTCCAGCAAGTATATTTATGAATTGAAAAGATAAAAATGTGGGCGAATTTAGCATGCACATAGTCAATTTTTAATTACCCAAACCGTGGTCATTCCAGGAAGTAAATTCATGAATTGAAAAGCTAAAAACGTGGGCGAATTCAACAGCCACTCAACATACGTTTTATTTTTAAGCAAGTCATGGGTGTGTTAGCAGCCACTCAGCATATGTTTTTTTAAGAAAGTCGTGGGCATGTTGGCAGCCACTCAGGCAAATGGTCTGGAGCTAATTCATGGGTGGTCAAGTCTGGTAAAAAAAAAAAAAAAACTGTGTAAAAAAAACATGGTGATACATCTGCGGTAACAGTGCAGAAATAAAAGTCCGTGACAGTCAAATTGAGGGACTAAATTTTGGGTAGCAATTCGTGGGGGTATAACCGTGGCAACAATATGGAATTAAAAATCCGTGACAGTCCAGTCATGGGAATAAAATCTGAGTATTAATTTCATGGTGATTAAAATTTTGGTAACAACAAGAAACAAAGACACTGATAAATGTTTTCATTTTCCAGGGATAAAAAATTGTTTTTGATTCACATGGGGTACCCAAGAAAAAAACACAGACGGGGATCAACAAATAAAAACGTTTTTTCATTCCGGGATACCAATACACAAATGCAGACATGACATCAATTTGTTTTTCCATTGCCAGAATACCAAATATAAAAGTACAGACATGACACCAAATCCTTTTTCCATTGCCAAAATGCCAATACACAAATGTAGACATGAAATCAATTCGTTTTTCCATTGCCAGAATACCAAATATAAAAATGCAGACAGGAAATCAAATCGTTTTTCCATTGCCAGAATACCAAATATAAAAATGTAGACAGGAAATCAAATTGTTTTTCAATTGCCAGAATACCAATACACAATGAAGATTATATCTTAACCAAGCATAAAAACGCAGAGTCAAATGATCCATCAAGATACAAAAACGGGGTAAAAACAAGATAACGACGAGCTATAAGCATGCCGAGTTTAAGGAAAAAATTTGCCAACAATCACATTTGCAGGGTTTAAAAAAGGCATATGGGCGCAAGGCGAACCTTCAGCCAAGGACCAACATCAAGTGTAGACGTCTAATAGGAGCGTCCTTCACTCATCATCCTCGTACAAAAAAGAAGGGCATTGAGATCGATAGGTCTATTAAGGTTGAGGCGATGATCGTAGATTAGGTTCTTGGCCGATTGCTTAGGTGAGGACTAGTGAGCTGGGGACGAAGGAAAAACAACCACAAGGGTCACAATCAAAACACCACAAGGTGGTCAAGACATGTGGGGAAATGAAGTCCATGGGAGTCAATCAATCATCGAGCTAGGCTAAGAAAATTTTCAGTCATCAATCTAGACAACAAATTCACTTACCCAAATAAACATGCAGATCCAACCATAAATCCTACAACAATCTACCATACCAAAAATGAAGAGAGTGTACCATTGCCTGATTTCCCGCTCTGAGTGGATGTCCTACGCACTCTGTGCAATTCCCGCTTGCCGACCGGCAAGACTTCACCGATACCTCCCAGCCAATGCTAGGGGTACTCTTCTTGCTCCTTAGCCCCCCGAGCTACAAAGGGCCCACACACACTATCCAAATATTCAGCTAGCTCCCCGCTCGCCTCGCAAGGCCGAGCTACCACTCCTCACCGAATTGGGTATCCCAACTCCCACAAGCTAAGTTAGTCAAGTAGAGATTTCTGCAGCATAACTTTACACAAACAGAAGAGATCATTTATCCTTCTCCTCCCTTCATTATATAGAGTTTTGAAGTCCCTTACTTTCCTAAAATCTCATTTAATTAAAGTTTTAAAAATTAAATCCTAAAAACTCCTCCCCATACAAGTGTCACCCATCCCCTTAATTCCTCCACAAATTAATTTCTTTAATTATTTAATTTCCCTTATTTCCCTCATCCGCCTAGAGTCACTCCTATAATCGCTCATAGGTGTCCCCAAATTCTCTTACAGGTTTTAATGACTTTTCCCATTATGAATTTGCTAGTTCAGTTTTAAATTAGAAAGTTCTTAATGGTAGATACCTTACTAAGTTTGACTTTCTGCTTTTTCCCTTGGGTTTCCCCTTTTTTCTTATGTTTCCCTCTTTTCCTAGTTTCCTAAATATTTTAGATTTCCCTCCTTCCCCTTTTCATTTAGGATTCAAATTGGCAAGTGTAGAAATTAACCCCCTTTTTCCTTTTCCCCTTTTTAGTTAATAAAATTAAATTATCATAAAAAAATAAAACAATTATTCCCCCCCCCCCTTTTTTTACCCTAACAGATTTTTATGAATTACTTAAATTGCTTACCCCCTTATTGTTACAAGATTTAACGAGGAGTATAATTATTATTTACGTTGTTTTTATTTTTTTATTTATTTTTAAATGGATAGATAAAATTTTACCACTAGCATAATTTAGACTTAGACCTTAAATTTTCATGTTGGGCGACATTTTATTAGGGAATCTGTTTTTAAAAAATCTTAACATGTTATTCATCCTAAGGCCATCTACATTCATTCATTTATCATCAACAACGTGACGTACCCTTCAGAATGCACTAGGTGCTCCAAGGGTGCCACTCGCCTTAATCTATTTCCCTTGCACGACGTGCCCTTCAGGATGCACTATTTTCTCCAAGGGTGCCACTTGCCTCTTTCCATTTTTCTTGCCCGACGTACCCTTCAGGATGCACCATGTGCTCCAAGGGTGCCACTCACCTCTTGACTGACTAGGTAGACATTAAAAACCCCCGAAGTCAGTACTATGCCAGGTGAACTTGTGGGAGACTAAGGCCCTCTAAGGAATAAGTCCCCCACCTTATTGCGTGCCCTTAGAATCATCGTGAGCGACTATCGCAGTCTACCCTCATGACATTGTGGGTCCTCTCAAACTACTTAAATGTTAAACTACAATTCGAGTCATGACGGGAGTGCTAGTAGGTTGTGGCAGGGCTATTTTCCACACCTCTCCCTCAACATCTCTGGTAGTCGTGCATGACACCTTTACTCCACATGTGAGTTTGGTCGGCAAGCTATCGTCAGCCTGCATAATCAACGAATTATGTCAGAATATATCCATATCATATCATCTAATCATATGCACTAATATCACAGTAAAAAAATCAAACCCCAATGGTACACTCCCTGACTCGATCCGGAGTCCAAGGGGTTCCATTGATGCCTCTACATCCTCGAGGTCCAAAATCCTGCACACTCAGTAAAAACGATTCAATAACACCTGTCTATTTCAATGCAGTAAAAAAACATGTCATCAACCCATAATGTCTCATAATCTAAATCAAATGTTTTAATAGCATAATAATCTGGATCCCTTGTGAGCAAGTGTCATCAAAGAATAAATTCGCTCAGTGCACCAAAGCAGGATGTTACATAATTCATATGGATATATATTTATTATTTCATTTTATATATCAAAACTTAACAATATTTTTTTAATAAACTAAAAAATTTAGACTTGTATTTCATACAATCTTTCTAAAAGTTGTTTTATAAACACGATTATACATGAAAATTATTTAAACCCGCTATATATATATTATTATTTTAAATGTTAACTTTTTAAAATATATATATACTATTAACTTTACATACATTTACCCTAGATGGGGTGACAAGGGACGCAATGGTGCCACGCGGGAGTGAGTTGGGACGCAACATTAATGCATCCACCGGCCCACATCACCTCGGACCATAACTCAGCATGAGCATGAGCAGGCGCATTCAAACGAAGAGGCCCCTCACACAAGGGAAGGGTACCCTCCATCAGCGCACTATCCAGCAGACTTTAATGGCTATGGTGATTGTTTTAGCACTCGCGCTCATTGTCCAAGCCATAAGAGTAAAGAGCCAGACGCAGAATTGTAGAAGCCCTTCTTCCGTTTCCCTGGAAGAGTGGCAGCAACCGACGACCTCGCCAACACTCAAGAGCAGAACGACCTTTCGAGAAAGCACCCAGGCAATTCACCGGACCCCCACCATGCCCCGAGTGAGAGGGAAACCGCGAAGGGGAGATGCCTAGTACACGACGGAGTCGCGACGCAAGAGAAAGGAGAAATTTGAGAAATCCATGGCAATGTCAGCCAAGAGAAGAAGAAATAGACCACACACGCATTCAATGGCGTACGTGGAGGAAGTCATCCCGGAAGGAGGCCTGGAAATCCCTCCTGAGCACACCTTGTTTATAGTGCCAGAAAATTGGAATCCGAGCTCAAACTTCGGTCTGGAAAGCAAGCCACCACCTGCAAGCAGTATGCTCGGCCCTCATGCCAGCAGCTCAAAGATGCCTTACTCCCCCAGCTACGTGGAAGAGGAGGTTTCTCTCGAACTTACCAAGGAAGCGGAGGGGCAAGCACACGCAAGACAGTGGCACAAGGAGCAGGAAGCAGAAGCGGCCACCCCCGAGGATTTAATGGACAACCATCGCCTGGAGAAACCACCTTCAGTCGACTGGGGATATCTCAATATCGTCTTTGAGATGAGGAATATGCTGGAGGACCAGATCTTCCATCTTGCGTGAATGGATCAGAGACTTGACATGTTCTTTGCGCCACACTCCAGAACTCCGCCAAAGAAACAATGTCCGACTTGTGTGCAAGCCTATTCGTTCCCATCAAAATGGAAGCAATCCGAGGACGAGGACAAGCATGCCGGTTCAAAGGATACTTAATGTTAAGAACTAGACTTTGTTTTTGTTTCTATAATCTAGGCCATGAGATAGCTAGCTACCAGTATTTCTTAGAACTAGTCAGGATAACCAGTTTCATGCTCGCGACTGTTAGTCCTGGTTTCCTTCGGGCAGGACATAGCACTGTCAATTTTGTCAATTTTGTGAATTTTACATACTTGGTGACAAATGGACAGGGATGCTCAGCTGTCCCGGTTTCTTGCTCGAGCGGGACAACTGGCATCACCAACAGCGCATGTATTTTGGTTATGGTAATATAATAGGCTCCATCTCTTTTTACTTAAAAAAAAAAACTTTACATACATTTATATTTTATACAATAAAGAGATACATATATTTTCTTATAAACAAAGTTAAATTTAAAAAATAATCACTAGGAAAAACTTTCATTTTTATTATTTTATTTAATAAATTAATATTATTATTTCAAATATATATTAATATCATTGTAAAAATTATAAATTTTATAAGTTTGCATATAATTAAAAATAGTAAAATATCTTTAAATAATATCTTAATTTTCAAAAAAAATATCACTTATCTATAAACTCACCCTTCCTCATTATTCTAATTTTATAATTTAAAAACAAATAATAATTATAAAAATTATACTATCCATATTGTATTGATGTTTACTTTCTTATTTTTATTTTTATCATTTATAGATATTTAAAAAAATCAATTATTTATATCAATAAATATTTTTATTTAAATAAACAATTATTTATAAAAAGTTACTCGTCGCATCTTGAATTTATATTTCTCTACACTATTTTATTTTAAAATTTTATAGAATATATAAAAAAAAAAAATTACAAAAAAACTAATACAAAAACTATTAAATTTACCCATCAACTAACCGATTTTGGTTATTTGTTATATATTACATGATAATTTTTTGTCTTTAAGTTAAAATGAATCGATGTTGCTCTAATCGTGAAACAGGACAAATGTGACATAGTTTTCCAATTACGCTTTTATTTGTTTTTTAACGTCTCTAACAAATAAATCTGCTTTTGCATGGTTTTGTGTCCATCTGATATTTCTAGTTGACACTAGTTTTATTTTCTGTTTTTGGGCTTCCATATATAGACATTTGACATGGGTCCACGACCGAAAAACTTGTTCGAGAGTTTGTAGGGAATTAGTCATTGATCTTGCTTCGATCCCCTGTAAGAGGTCGTCGACCCACATACAAACATTAGCCTCGCCATTTCTTCCAAGAAGAAATGACTGTAGATAGAGACAATTGGTTTGTTTTTCCAGGGCGGATGTAGCCAAGTGGACCAAGGCAGTGGATTGTGAATCCACCACGTGCGGGTTCAATTCCCGTTGTTCGCCCTTTGCTCCAGTCTGTTTCCCTAAATTGGAGTTTAATATATTTCACTCCTGACAACAAGCGGAGTTAAAACATATCTACAGGTGATGTGTTATGTATTTGAATTATATTTTTTTGGCACATAAATTTGGATGTGAATGGTTTAATGGTATCCAATATTCAATAATGTAAAATCTATGAATTTGTAAGTATATGGTGGAAAGATTCAGGTTTCTCTAAATGGACCTTTGCTCGACATCATCAAGTGGAATATTACACTTTGGCCTCTTGCATTTCCATTGATCCTAAACATTCAACATTCAGATTCGGCTTTGCCAAAATTTGTCATCTTGGCATGGTTTTGGACGATATCTACGACACCTTCAGAACGATGGACGAGCTCGAGATCTTTAGACTGCAGTTAAGAGGTGTTACATGTATAGAATGAAGTTTAGAAGAATATTTTCTTACTTCTATAATGCCTCTGCAGCAACCAATAGATTTGACCAAAATTTGTGCTTATAATTGCATATGATCAGATGGGATCCATCTGCGAGAGAGTGGCTTCCAGATTATATGAAAGGAGTGTACATGATGCTTTACGAAACTGTAAATGAAATTGCATGAGAGGCATTGAAGTCTCAAGGCCAAGACATGATTGACGATGCTCGACAAGCTATATGGACAATAAGGATTCATACACATATTTTTTCTGTATGTACAATAAGGATAAAGAAGCGGAGTGGATTTCCAGTGGTTGTCTGTCGATGTTTGAGGAGTACTACGAGAACGACAAAGTTAGTTTTGGTTATCCCCTATAAAACTTGCAACCCATCCTCACGTTGGAAATTCCTCTTCCTCACCTCATCCTTTAGGAAATTGACTTTCCATAGAGGTTCAGTAGCTTGGAATGTGGCATCCTTCGACTTAAAGATGACACTCTCTCTTACAAGGTACAAGGTACAAACCAAATTTAAATGGAACAAGTTTTTCATTGCATTGTGTGATTGAATATGATTGATGATGTTGACATTGGCATGGCGAATGTAGGAGGACAAAGCTTGTGGAGAAGATGATTTGTGTATATCATGTTCTTATGGATCTTTCTCTAACGACTGTGTTTATGGATTCTTTGTTTCTATCACTGAGGTTTTCCATTTGTCCTCCCAGTATTCCATATTTTGTCTAACCTCATCTCCTGTCAACCTATCTCTATTCATCAGCCACTATTGATCTGAGTCCCTCTTAGCTTGGATATACATATTATGTCCTTCTTTAAAACACGCAATCTCTTTGTACATTTCCAAAACCTTTGGTAGTATGCGCAGTGTATCCTGAATTCTCTATTGAATTACCTCCTTGTAAACATAGAAAGTGAAAGTAATGTTGTTATCCATCTATCTTTACCTTGTGTGCAATATGATGCAAGTTCACATATCTTGTTGCTAAACATGGTTTTTCCGCAACTCCCATAAATTGAGTGTATTTCGGTTCACTCCAAGCCACTAATGTAGTCAATATCAATAGCCATGCATAATGAAATTCTATTCCTTTATGTTGTGGCTCCCTGCAATCCATCAAGAACTGGTTTATGAGGAACGTCGCCCAGTTTATTTATACTCATGTGACATACTTCTCAGTTTCTACTAATACACCTATTGGTACTTGATCTTCATAACATTTCCTCACTAGCTTACAGGCCAACACCTATGTCCCAAAAATTATGGTTCCATAATTGATGCTTGCTACATCCAATTCACATGCAACTCTAAATGTGCAAAATTTCTCCTTCATCCTGTTTGCGAAGGATTTCTCCTTAGACTTTTCCGTGAATAATGGAAATGGGTATTCCCCTGCTAATGGTAGTCTGGTGATTCATGCAATCAACTGTTTATCTATGGACACTTCTCTTTCTAACCACACGAACCCCCCATGGATGCAACTTAAAAACATCTTGACACAAATGTTTATCTTCGTGCTCCTACCAAAATGTTGTATCTCTAATAGATTAAGTCTTCCTATTTTCTCAAGCCATGCTGCCCACTCTTGTGGCTCTACTATAAATACCTGTGAATCTAGACTAATATTTGTGTGCATGTACTTGTCTGTTGCTAACTATGGAAACTTCTTTATGCCTGCTAAGTCGTGGTCTACATACTTCAAATTTCCTATCGTGCCCAACATATATTCCTCAATGATTACCCTTCATGGGATCTCTGGTTCGACAAGTTCATACTTTGGTTGAACCTTTGGTATGTTAACCTACTTTTTCATTGGCTTCTTGGCTGGCACATAATCCTTTAGAAAGTTAACTAGGATTGGCCTTGACGTTGATGCTTCTAAGGTTTCCTTAAATATAGGTATCGATGTCTTCTTGGTGCATTGTTTATTCTGTTTTTATGAGGCTTCTCCTATATTTGGTGGTGCCATAACAGTCTGAAACACACTCGGCTCTCTCTACAATGGACGTAACTTTTTTTGCAACACTGGCTCTCTCTAGCTTTTTCTTCTCTCAAATTTTCATGCAACAATAACCTGTCTCTGTCGACCTCTCGTCTACTTTCATAGATTGTCACAAGTTGCTTCAATTCTTCTTTGCACCAAATTTTTCAATATAATCCACTTGAATTCACATTCAATTATTTCCCTAAATCTTCATTAACTTTGTATCGTCCAGCGTATCATACGGTAGATGTTCCATCCTATCAAAATCCTCTTGTCAGTTTTCCTTTATGACTACGCATATCCACTACCTTGTCGTCATGTTTGTTCTTTAATACTTGTCCCATCATGTATGTTATTTAATTATTTTCCCACCCTCTACATAAATCTTTGTTGGAATTCAATCCTCCTTATTGCACACAATTTCTCCCTCTTTCTACATCATTGTGACATTTTTTTTCTTATTACCTTATGCATGAATTCAATATTCTTTCCTCGAACTATTTTATTTCTTTTATTCTTTTATTTTTCTTTTTATAATACAAATACTATTATAAAAGTATTATAGTACACATTCTGCATGCTTAGACTACTACGTGGAAGCACAATTGTCCCTATACAGTTTCAGCCAATTACCATTTACTAGTCCTTCCATGGGTTCCCCATTCAATTTCTCCAATTGAAAATCACTCGCCTTTATCACAAACCTTATCATGTATGGGCCCAACCAATGCATTTGGAATTTCACAGGGTGCTACAAAAACTTGTTTTCATAAATCAAAACTAAGTCTCTTGTCTAGATCTTCTTCTATTTAATGTTTTTGTCATGCTAGGATTTCTCGCATGCTTTCTGAACTTACTGATGGAATCTTGTGAAAAAATGGTCTTCCTCCAGCTTTGACCATATCCTTCCTCCCGTGCCTGAATCAATAAGGTATGTCAACGTGACAATGCACAGGCTTGGCACAATGAATTCCATAAGCATGACTACTTCCTTGCCATACACTAATCTGAATTATGTTTGTCCTATTCACTTATTACTTGTAGTCTGGTACTCCCATAGAACTACTTGAATCCTCAAATCCTATTCTCGACTCACAATACATACCTTAGTCAATGAATTCTTTAGTATCTTGTTGAATGCTTCCACTTTTCCATTTTCCTGAGGATGGTAAGGTGTAATTTTATG
>ML806297.1:78375-105406 GCA_009831015.1 Picea engelmannii
GGTCCTCTCGAACTAGGTAATCGTTAACCTACAGTTCGAGCCACGGCGGGAGTGCTAGCAGGTGGTGGCAGGGTTGTTGTCCACCCCTCTCCCTCAACCTCTCTGCAATTGTGTGTGGCCCCTTTACTCCATATGTGAGTCAAATCGGCAAGCTATCGTCAGCCTACATCATCAATAATCATGTCAGAAATGCCGTCATCAAATCATCAATCAAATAACACATCATAATAAACCTATCAACCCAAAAGCACACTCCCTGACTCGGTCCGGAGTCCAAGGGGGTTCTACCGATGCCTCTGCATCCTCAAGGTCAAAACCCTACACACTCAATCAAACTGAATCAATAGCACCCGTCTAATCAAATAGTAACACATCATGTCATCAGTCAAATCACATCATAATCAAATATAATAGGTCTAACATCAAAAAGGGGGTCCAGATCACTTGCGAGCAAGTGTCCTCAAATAATAAGTGTTCTCAGTGCGCCAGAGCGGGATGTTACAGTCGAGTAGAGTGTCTTTGGCCAATGGGAGTTGGAAATCCAGAATTTTGTCCACAAGATGAGTAATGATGATTGGTTCTTCCAAGAGGGGAGGCTCAAACAAATTTAAGTGATTTACATTAATAAGATTGTGGATTCCCAGTTGTGGTGGTAGGTCCAACCTATAATCATTTTCTCCAATCTTGTAGAGGATGGTATACAGACCATATGTTATTGGCAGAAGCTTATGATGGTGGCCATTGAAGTGCTTCTTATCCAAGTGTAACCATACTTGATCCCCCGGTTGAAAGGACGTGAAGGTCCTTTTTTTTCATGGCGTTTCTTGGCATGCTCTTGAGCTGCTTTAAGCGTTGTTGTTACTGCAGTTTGGCGTTGTGCAATTTGTTGGAGAAACCATTGTGTTGAGAGTTTTTCTTGTTGTTGATGGAAGGTACCTTGAGGAGCCCAAGTGAATGGGATCTCGCTTGGAGATTTTGGTTGGAAGCCCAAGAAGACTTCAAAAGGTGAAAACCCTGCAAAAGAATGTGTTTCCTTATTGTAGTTATGTTGTAGAATGTGCAAGTAACTGTCCCATTGTTTGTTGTGCCCAAAGTGAGTTTGGAGAGCATGAACCAAGACCTTGTTGACAACCTCTGTTTGGCCATCCATTTGAGGATGGAATGCAGTAGAAAACTTGAGGTGGCACCCCAATAGCGTCCATATTGTCTTCCAAAATGTGTTGAGGAAGAAAGAATCTATGTCTGAGATGATAGTGCTTGGG
Source organism: Picea engelmannii (assembly GCA_009831015.1). Taxonomy (NCBI): domain Eukaryota; kingdom Viridiplantae; phylum Streptophyta; class Pinopsida; order Pinales; family Pinaceae; genus Picea; species Picea engelmannii. Next base: position 79,638 of record ML806297.1, read on the forward strand.
AGGCCAAAATGGGGCTAGACATGTCGGAAGTAAAGTTCAATTGTTTGCGTTGATGTAGTAGTCTTTGTGCATGGGATAAAATGTGTCATTTTTCTGAAGTGGTATACCACTACCCAGATTGTATCATGTTGCTTTTGGGTTGTTGGAAGTCCACTGAGGAAGTCCATTGAGATTGACTCTCAAGGGCGATAAGGAAGAGGCAATGGTTGATATAAACCATGATTCTAGTTGGATGGCTTGGATTGTGAGCATAATGCATAGGACCTGATAAAATTTTCAACTTGAGGTTGCATGGTAGGACAATGGAAATGGTGTTGCAGATGTTGGATGGTATTTGTGGTAGCGAAGTGACCCCCATAGGCTGAAGCATGCACCTCCCTGATGAGAAAGAGGTGGTCCTCTAAGTGTGGAACACATAACAAATTCAACTTATAGAGCCACCCATCCCAAATAATGTAGTCTTGGAAGCAATTCTGATTGATCACTATGGGATTTTGCAATTCCCCAAAAATCTCTTGAAAGTCAGGTTCAGTAGCATATTGATCCTTCCATGTGTCATAGGTAGCACAACACACTTCTAGAATTGAAAGAACTAGAGTGGGAGGGTGGCTTAGTAAATAAGCCATCTTATTAGAAGTGCCTTTCTTATATATGATGACTAAGTGAAATTGATGAATATGGGAGGCCCATTTAAGGTGCCTTTGTTCCTAAATCTTCGATTGAGAGTTGATGAAAATCAAAGGGTAGTGGTCTGTATGTAGAATTATTTCTTTACCCAGCAAATAATGCCTCCATTATTTGAGCGCTTAAACCAGACTGTAAAATCACTTGTCATAGGTGCTATAATTTTTCTTTGCCTTAGACAGGGTTTCAAAGTGGTAAGTAATGGGGTGTCCACCTTGTTTAAGTACGACACCAATAGCATATTGTGAGGCATTAGACTCAATCTCAAAGCATTGGGAGAGGTCTGGTAGGTGTAAGACAAGGGATGAGAAGAGGACGTATTTGAGTTGATAAAAGTGACTAGTTTCATCTTTAGTCCAGATAAATGTAGAAGAACTATTTGAGAGTTGATGCAACGGACAAGCAAGCTGTGAAAAATAGGGAATGAACTTACGATAGAAATTTATGCCACCTAGAAAGATTTTGAGCTCCCTAGTTCAAGAAGGTAGTGGCCATTGCATCAATGCTTGGATGTGGGCTAGATCTGGATGAATACCCTCTGAGCTGACCATAAATCCGAGATAGGGAACATAAGTCTAACCAAAATATCACTTATTTGCTTTGACTTGTAACTTGTGTTCTTGAAGAATTTGGAGAACTTGTTGGACATGTTGCATGTGAGTGTCCCATGTTTGACTGAAGATGAGAATTTCATCTAAGTATATGAACACAAATCGACCCAAATGTGCCTTGAAGATGTCATTGATGAGCCTCATGAAAGTGGTTGGGGCATTGGTGAGGCCAAAGAGCATAACTTTCCTCTCAAAAAGACCAAATTTGGTCTTGAAATCTATTTTCCAAACATCATATGGGTTCATTCAAACTTGATTGTAGCCGGATGTCAAATCCAATTTAGTAAACCACTTATCTCCTTGCAAGGTGTCGAGTAACTCCTCAATCTGGGGTAGGGGGTAATGGTTTTTTACTGTGGCTTTGTTCAAGGCTCGGTAATCAGTGAAAATGCACATTTATGAAGTATCTCTTTTGGGGATGACAAATGCGGAAGAAGCACATGGAGAGGATGATGGTTGGATGTGGTGAGAGTTGATGAGGTCGGTCAATTATCTTTCCATTTCCTCTATTTCTGTTGGGGCCAACTAGTAAGTAGGGGCGTTAGGTAAAGTAGATCTGTGGATGAGATGAATGGAATGGTCAATGTGTTAGGAGGGGGGAGTCCCTCTGGAGGTTGAAATACATCTGCAAACTCTTAGAGGAGGGGATTCATTGTTTCAGGAACAGGTTGAGTGGTATTGTTTGGTGTTATTGGGCACACAAAACAGAGAGACACATTGGTTTAAATGTACATGCAGGATTTTTTCTTTGGTAGCAGGGGGTTTGGGTGTTGTTGTTGTTAAGATATAAGTGTGACCTTCTTTGGTAAGTTTGTACTGGTAGGATTTGGCCATATAGATATCATTTCTTTGGGTTTGGTATGGGATAGCTAGCATCAAATCCGAACAATCCAAGGGGGAGACATCACAGAGGACAGTATCTTTGAATTGGCCTATGGAAAAAGTTACCAGATGACATTGAGAAACTAAGAGGCGAGGGCCATCCTTCTGGACCCATCCGAGATGATAGGGCTGTGGATGGGGAGTAGTAACCAGATTAAGGCGATTGACAAGGTCTTGAGACATGAAATTGTTCTGGCTTCCATTGTCCATAATCAGTAAAGCCAAGGACTTTTTAATTTGGCAGTTATGAGTGAAGAGGGGTTGGGTGGAGGAGTTCAAATCTTCATGGGTCATTAGGATCAGCGTGGGATCCACTTTTGTGGGATTTTCCAGAGGAAATTCTTTGGTATATTCCACTTGGGGGGGTGCAATGAGCTAAGTTAGTAGGGTTTTGACGGTCTTTATATTTTGGAGGATTTGACAATCTGATGAATTGTGTGAAGTAGTCTTTTGAAATGAGCACCAAGCTATCCTTGTATTTGTATTGGGTATGGGATTTTTAGCCCGAGGAGGTGGAAAGTAGGCTGAAGGATTGGAGCTTGATGGTTGAGAGGTAGAGGGTTTGGTGTAGGTCCGAGACTGAGGAGTATGACCCCTAGGAGCAACTTTCCTTTCTATAGCCAAAGCTCTCTAAAATGTTTTGTATAAAATTGGATTTTCAAACAACTCTACTTCTTGACGAAACTGAATTAATAAACCAAAAACAAAATTTAATATGAGTACCTCTTCCATATTTGTAATATGAAGTAAGAGGTGTATGTTGCAGAAGAAGTCTATGTATCCTTGCACTCCTTATGAAGAGAGTTATCAGAGCCGGTTCCATTTGATCCACAAGGATTCAACATACCTGGGTGGGTAGAAGTGGTTTCTCAATGCCTCTGAAAGTCGAGCCCAAGTTCTGATGGGTTTGGAAGTAGAGGATTCTAGAGAATCCCCAATCTCTATCACAAATGTGGTCTTCTCTTTCTCTGTATCCCACCAAGTTTGTGCATTTCCTTCTAATTGTAAGGATGCAATTTGGAGCTTTATCTCCTTGGTAAGGCATGGACATGTATTGAAATAGGTGGAGAGGCTATGGATCCAGGAATCCACAACTTCTCCATTGGTTTGACCAACAAATTTGGGTAGTTGGATTTGAGTGTCCAACCGGAAGGGGTCTGGATTGATTTTTTGTTGCATTCTAAGCAACTCATTGAGGATAGAGGAAAGATATTGGACAGGATTTGAAGTGTTGGAATTTGAGTCTACTGTCAAGCGATATTTTTGTGGAGGAATTGTGATGCCAACTGAAGATCAAGGCACACCTATTTTTCAACACTAAAAAATGGGCCAGGCTCTGTTTTGTGAACAGATGACGCAAAACCCTAAAGAAACAAAGTTGAACTCATCTAGAGGGAGAGATATGTATTCTTTTAGATCTCTGGAACTCCTCTCTTTTGTAGTGGATATCTATGCACCCTTGAGGCTATGAGATTATTTTAGCTTCTTGCATGAATATGTAAACCCTAGAATGGGCGAAATCTAGACCATTTCATGAAAAACCCCAAAAACATTTTGGCTCAATCTTCAAGATCGAAAGCTTTTCCATGGATATTGAGGATTTGATACCAATTGATCTACCCAATAAGGATATATACTGGATAAGGTGAGAAAACAAACCATAGTCCGTCTTTTGACCAAAAACTCCTTAGGGGAGCAAATTAGAATAGGGGTGCACCATTTGTTTGGGTGACCAAGAAATGGAGATCCAATGCTGGGATGATCTGAGAGTAATGAAGAGGATGTGGCTATATTGGTGTGAGTCCCAGGGATCAATGAGATAATATTAGTGCATCCATAGAGGAGGGAACACTTACTTCATCCCAACAAAGGAAAAACCAACAAGGGTGCAAACCCCGGGTTGGTCTGCCCTCCTTTCTGCCTCAAAAACTTGCAGGAAAATGATGTTCTCCCTAAGATATCGGCTAGATAATGGAGTAAGCTCACTCTTAGATATGGAAGCATGGAAAATAGAGAAACCAAGATGCATCCATGAAGAAAGGAACACTATCTAACACTGAGAACCCCCAAAAATTAAAAATGGAGCAAACGTGAAATGTAAACTCAGAATACAAAAATCAAATGAGACACATAGATTCAGCAAAAAGATAAGAATTATTTATTTGAGTCTCATTTCACCTTATATACTAAGGGAACCATTTATTTACATGTTCTTAATTAAATAACATCAAAAGGTGAAAATGGGTGGTGCCTAGGTGGTTGACTTGTGCACCCCAGGTTGGCGTTCCCCTAGGTGGCCTCTTGGCCCACAGGTTCTACTTTATCCCATATGATCAATTAATATGTCTCGATAATGATGTATTTCACTCTTGACCTTTTCGTTGCTTGATTGATTGGTCCAACAAAATCAATTGCCCATTTATCAAATGATTGTAATGTCACTTGTGGTACTAAAGGAATTTCTATTGACTATACACTTTGTAAGTCCAGGTGTATGAGTCTCTCATTCCAAATCAAATTTTATAATTAGTGTGAGAAACAAGGGCAGTTGGTTTAGTGTCAGTTCGAGTCATGTCATAGAATTTGTATAAAATGTTTGTCGGATCGAGAAGATTGTTGGTGACGATCAAATTTCCTTTCTTCAAATCATTAACATAGAACCAATATGTCCAAAATTCCATAATCATCCCTTTTTGTGTCAGCTAAGAAACAAACAACATATTTCCACTGTGATTTGGCATTTTTAGACATCGACAATATTCTCATCTCACTAGGTAACATCACCCTTACCAGCAATGTCCAAAGAAAATCAACAACATAGATTTTCCTCTCCTTAGATTCATCCAACCACGTGAACAAGGAGTTAATTATCCATGTGATGAGTGCATCAAGAGTTAAATACCCATTTGTTTTGTGCAGAATGAGACAACAAAGCTTGAGAATTTCTAACCTTGAAGGTGAAATTATCAACAAGTTGATGTACAATGAACACATATCCTTTAAGGTGTTTGACCTTATCCTCTAAATCGTCTCTCTTCTTATAGCACAATTTTTTATCCAGATTAAGGGGCAGAAAAAAAATGATTAATAGACTGAATGCAATAAACACAGAACAACATAGATATCCAGTAAACAATATCTTCTATTAAATAAATGAAATAGGTTGAAACTATAAAACTACAGAACTGAAAGACTTGCTCAAATGGTCATAGCTATCTCTGAGAAGAGATGTGGCTGCTACGCGAATCCTTTTGAGGATAATGATTACAATGAGGCTCTAGAGGCCTTTTTTATATTACTCATGAATTCCAAAACCCTAGACATTCAAAAACCTAACCCTAGAAGGTGAAACGCCAAAAGTCATCTGGGCTCTTATGGGTAAGTTGGTACCTCAACTTCCTGGGGTCGTAAATTTTGCATATGACCTCCGTTTTAGGCGCGTGATAGTCTGTTGTAAAGGTATTTCATAGAAATACACATTCCACTATCAAACTCTGAATATGTCTACAATTTGACTATGGTAAGCCTAAAAAACATTGTTTAGGGATCCAAAATGGCCCTGGAATTATAGCAAGATGTGTTCACATGAAAACATAAGAAATAATCTAGTTGGATTAGGTGAGAGGCCACCAGTATCCACCTGGAATATGTGTAGAGCTTTAGACAACCCTAGAAGTGTAGAATCCACAATTACAAAGAAGTACAAAAGATCGTGCTGAACTAAAAACATACAAGAGGAGCCAGTTGGAATAGGTGGGTGGCCAACAATATCCACTTAGATCAATCCTCCCCCCTTAGGAAGAAATGGTCTCCATTGCATTGAGTTCCCTCATCAGGTGAGGAAACTTTTGTTGGATTTGGCCCCAAGTGAGACACTTGCCTTGGTGGAGTCGTTTCCCTGCCTTGACAAACCGATAAAGTTGGATCCTCTACTGGAAATTTCCCTTGACCTGTGTGTCCACTATCTGATCAGTGGATGCTTGTTCCATGTAGTCAGAGTTGAGCTCTATTTATGTTAGCTATTATGCAATATATGAGGTGTCCAATAATGGTGGAAAATCGAAGGAGGTCCACATGAACAATGGGTGTAGGCCAAGGAAGGGTGGAGTGTTGAGTGTTGATATTGTAAGGCCCATAGTGAAGTGGGAGGATCTTCTAATGGGGGCCTGTGAGATTCTCCTTCTAAAAATGTAGCCAGAATTTGTCTCCAGCCTGAAATTGGTGCAGTACCCTCTGTTGATCATGTCGCTACTTGTACTTAGCATTGGATTTCTGCAAAATCTCTTGGACCTGTTGGTGGTTGTCCTGAATCCACTCAAAGAATTTATTTGCTTTGTCAGTCTCAGAATAAACATGGGAAGATCATGTCTGTGTCGTGGAAAGAGGTCGTGAAACATCAATGGGTCCCAAGGTTTGGAATCCCAACCCCACCTGAAATGGGATATGGTCAGTGGAGCTATGGAGAGCCTTGTTGTAAATTTTTTGAACATAGGGGAGACTCTCGTCCCTTGTATGTGGATGCTTAGAGTTGTACATGTGTAGGATGTGCACAATAATCTGATTGATGAACTCTATTTGGTAATCTATTTGGGGGTGGAAAGAAGTGGATTTAGTGAGCTTGGTGTCCAGCAGTGACCAACTACTAAACCAAAATTTGTTGAGGAACCTCTTGTCCTGGTCGGAGATGATGGTCTGTGGTATCCCAAAATGGACCCACACTCATTTGAATAAGAGCTTGGTAGTATCTTTCGGTGTGAGATTCTTCTTGTACGCAGTGAGGATGGCCATCTTCGAAAACCGATCAACGAACACAAATACGTAGTCATTTCCTTTCTTGGTGGATGAAAGGTGAGACATGTAATCCATTGAGATGGATTCCCAAGGCTTCATGAGATCAGGAAGAGGGGTGTGTAAGCCTTGCTTCTTGATGGTTGGATTTCGGATGGCACATGCAGTGAAATATATGATATACTTGCTAACATCCTATCGGAATTTTGTCCAATAATTTTATTTTTTAAGAATGACCACATTTTTCTCCACACCAAAATGTCCTTCCATTTGACTGTAGTGGGCTTTCCAAATCATATTTGCACACTCTCTTGTAGAAACACATAGATGGCCCATATGACATAATAGTTCATCCTGAATGTGAAAATCGGTGATAGTCGGGCCTGTACAAAATGTTGAAATAATGTAACTGCGAAGAGCATTCTTATGATTATTTTGTTATTGGATTAAATCCCCATTGCAGATTAATCATGTCATTATTATTATTATTGTTATTGTATTAATCCCCATTGAGGATTAATCATGTCGGTAATTGTATAAGGACCAAATCCCCTTTTGCAGATTGGTCATCAGACAATTACAAAGGACTGAATAAGAAGTTGGCCCCAACAATTATAATGGAAGACCCAGAATTAATTAAAGGTGGATTTACCCACCCAGAGTGAGAGGTCGGCCCTACCAGTTGTGACCTTTCACATGTGTTAGTCTGATATAAATAAGAGGCTAGCGCCTCACTTCAAACACACACTCACTTGCTCATTTCTCTTATGAGGCAAGTTGCAATTACCAGAGAGAGGAGGAGAAGAGTGGTGCATCTCTTAGGGAGGACTTTCTGTATTGGTTTGAGTTATCTCTTGAACATTGTATTGGCAATTTATGATAAGGAAGTTTTTGCTGGGTTTTCTTCCCCTAGAGGGTTTCCCAGGATAAATGATGTGTCTCTTGTGAATGTGTATTTCTCAGTGATCTTGTTATTATTATGCTCTTATCTATTGAAATGAAAAGAACTATAATAATGGCATAAACATTAACATGGTATCAGAGCCAACCTGAAGAAAGCATTATTTGCAAGAGAAAAAATGTCACTGTTGCAGCACCTACAAATTGGGGTTTTGAAAAAGTATCTCTTTTCATCCCCCTAACCTGCTAGAAAGTTGTGCCCTCCCCCTAGGATCAATTTTTCACCTAGAGCGCACCTTTTCAGTGGTTGGATCTCCCAAAAAGTGAAACCCTAGTTTCACCAGAGTAACAAAAGTACCAGAAAACTAGTACCAGAAGTACCAGAGTACCAGAAGTACTAGAAGTACCAGTCCAGAAATCCACAGATCAGATTTGACGGGGTAAAATTTGGATTTTCTTAGATCTGAGGACACTAGGCTACTCGCCTTAGCCAAGCGCACCTCCTAGTAAGGTCAAAATTTGATTTCGAGCACTTTCATTTTTTTGGTTATTTTTGTTGCCGAAAGTACAAGATGTCTACAAGCACAAAGCCTGTTGAGAAACTAGAAGGCATAGAAAACTTTCGGGCTTGGAAGTATAGGATCGGTCCGATCCTTGTAGAGAATGACCTATCAAGATTTATCAAAGAAGAAGTGGAGGAACCTGAAGATGTTGTAGAGAAAGCGAAGCATTAGAAGGACTCAATTAGGGCTCAGAGAATCATTGCAGATTCAATCAAGGACCACCTAATCCCGTATGTATCGTCAAATAAAACCCCAAAGGAGATGTTTGATGCTCTAAGCAAACTATATGAAGGAAAGAACATCAACTGAAAGATGAATCTCAGAACTCAGTTGAAGAATACCAAGATGCAGAAAGGAGAAATGATTCAAGAATACTTCTCCCGAATTTCCAAAATAAAAGAACAGTTGAAAGTGATTGGAGACACCATCGATGAAAAAGAATTTGTAATAACCTCCCTAAATGGTCTCACAAGACCTTGGGATGCCTTCATCCAGTCAGTATGCAGCAGAAACAAAAAACTACAGTTTGAAGGCTTATGGGAAGAATGCACCCAAGAAGAGACAAGGGTAGCCAACTATGAAGCACTACTAGCAAGGGATGATGATCAATCCCTAGCTACTCATACAAAAGGAGGAAGGAAGAAACCTTGCTTCAAAAGGGAATCTCATAAAGAACCGCAACCATCAAACAAGTTCAACGACCAAGAATATGATTCAAGAAATTTTCAGAATAAAGGACAACACAAGGGACGAGATCTCTCATCTATACAATGCTATCATTGTGATAAGATGGGACACAAGGTGAATAATTGTCCAGTTAGAAGAGAAGAGTACAAGAGGAATCACAAAAGGAAACATGCTCATATTGCCAAAGATGAAGAACCATCTATGAAGATGATTGAGGACCATGTCTTGATCTCATCTCTCTCAACATCTGTATCACCTAGAGAGGACACATGGCTCATTGATAGTGGTGCATCAAAGCATATGATGGGTAAGACAAATACTCTCTCTTGTATTTCAGAAAATAATTTTTCTCAGAAAGTAACTCTTGGAGATGATTATCAATATCCCATTAAGGGAATAGGAGAATCAAACTACAAGCTAGATTCAGAAAACTCAATAACAATGAAGGACGTACTCTATGTACTAGGCCTAAAGAAGAACTTACTCTCCATATCATCTTTAGACAAGAAAGGCTATAGAGTTGCCTTCATATATGGAGAAGTTCTTATGTGGGCTAAGGGAGAAACCTTAAATGAAGCAATCGTCATCATAAGTGAAGAAAATGGTTTATATAAGTTGAAGGATCACCCAGAAACTGCTATGACCCATGCCATCGAAAATTCATGCGAACTTTGGCATAGAATATTGGCCCATATCAACTACAGGGTGCTACCTTACATATGCTAAGTTGTCACAGGTTTACCAAAACTCAAGGTTGATCAGGAAGGAATATTCAATGGATGTGCGCAAGGGAAGAACATCAAGAACCCCTTTCCAAAAAGGGACAACAAAGCAGAAGGAGCATTGGAACTCATCCATTATGACGTGTGTGTCCCAATTCCATCATCCTCCATTAGCGAGTATGTATACTATGTATAATTTATTGATGATTATTCTCATAAGACCTGGATATATTTCTTAAAATCTAAAGATGAAGTATTCAGTAAATTCAAGGAATTCAAAGCCTTGATAGAGAATCTTTCTAAAATAAAGATTAAGATACTCAGGTCAGATAATGGAGGAGAATATACCTCGAAGGAGTTTGTAAGATTCTGCAGAGATGTCGAGATCAAGAGGGAACTAACTACTCCCTATAATCCCCAACAAAATGGTGTAGCTTAAACAAAGAACAGAACGATTATGGAAGCTGTGAAGACCATGATTCATGATCAAGATCTTCCTATGTGCTTATGGGAAGAAGTAGCTATGATAGTTGTTTATGTGTAGAACAGACTACCCCATAGTGCACTTAGGTTCAAGACCCCAGAAGAAATGTTCACCGGAAAGAAGCTAGAGGTAAGCCATCTCAAAATATTTGGTTGTCCAGTCTTTATCCATATACTGAAAGAGAAAAGAAACAAGTTGGAACCCTCTGGAAAGAAGGGAATATTTGTGGGATACTGTGAGGTATTCAGATCCTTCAAAATATACATACCTGGTCACCGCCATATTGAGATCAGTAGGAACATGACCTTTGATGAATAAGTTGCACTTAAGAAATTGAGAAGATTCTAGCTTGAAGAGGTATATGAAGAGGAGCCTGTAAATCCTAAGACGACAGAGTCCGTGAGGGAAGTTCCTAGAGCTGCAAAACCTGTAAGGGAAGTCATAGCTTCCCCTGATGAGGAGACTCTTGAAGATCATGATATAATAGAAGCTCAAGAACCTCCTTAGATCACCTTCTCCCATAAAAGAAAGCATGCTTGGGCAAGAGAGCTTATTCAATATGGAGAGAAGTATGGTGTTCCAGAAGGAACCACAAGACAGGTGAAGAGACCAAAGCCATTCTCCAGTTACACGGCTTTGATGTGAAATCTACTTGATGAAGAATCCACATGTTTTGAAGAGGCCATCCAGAAGAAGGAATGGGAAGATGCCATGACAAAGGAATACCAATCCATAATAAAGAATGATGTATGGGAAATAGTTCCTAGACCAAAAATTAAGGATGTTGTATCATCAAAATGGATCTTCAAGATAAAACACATTGTTGATGGAAGTATTGAGAAATATAAAGCAATATTTGTCGCTCGTGACTTTTCCTAGAAGGAAGGAATCGACTATGAAGAGACATTTGCTCCTGTGGCCATATACACTTTGATCAGAACCATTATAGCTCTTGCTGCAAAGATGAAATGGAAGCTGCACCAGATGGATGTGAAGACAAATTTTCTGAATGGTGTTATCAAAGAGGAAGTGTATATAGAGCAACCCCAAGGATTTGAGGTTGAAGAAAGGAAGTATCATGTCTTTCGATTGAAGAAAACCTTATACGGATTAAAGCAAGCTCCCATAGCTTGGTATGGCCATATAGACAGTTTCTTGATGAGCTTGGGCTTTACCAAGAGTAAAGAAGATTAAAATATCTACTTCAAGATAATGGAGACTGAAACAATAATATTATTACTGTATGTGGATGACTTATTCTTAACTGGAGAAGAAAATCTCATCATTGAATGTAAACAGAGACTTGCCGCAGAATTTGAAATGAAAGACCTTGGCCTAATGCATTACTTCTTAGGTCTTAAGGTATGGCAGTGTCTGGAAATAATCTTCCTTAACCAGGGGAAGTACACGATTGAAATCTTAAAGAGATTCGACATGCTAGAATGCAATTCCATGAATACTCCCATGGAAGAAAAGCTGAAGCTATTGGTCAATACTTCGTTAGATTTGATAGATCCCACTCTGTACAAATAGATTATTGGATCATTGATGTACTTGATGAACACCAGACCAGACATTTGTTTTGTAGTTAACACCTTGAGTCAGTTTCTGGTAGAGCCCATACATGTTCATTTAGTGGCTACAAAACATGTGATGAGATACCTTAAAGGTACAATGGATTATGGTCTTAGCTATGATGGAGATCATGACTTCACACTGAGTGGATATACTGATGTAGATTGGGCAGGAAGCGTAGCTGATAGAAAAAGCACTTCCGGATGCTGTTTCAGTTGGGGATCAACAATGATCTCATGTCAGAGTAGGAAGCAATCCAGTATTGCTCTCAGCACAATGGAAGTAGAGTACATTGCTGCATGTTCTGCTAGCTGTGAAGCTATATGGCTTTGAAATTTTCTCACAGGCCTATTTGATTTGGAGATGAGAGCAATTGGGATTCTATGTGACAATCAAAGCTGTATTAAAATGATAGAGAATCCTATGTTCCACGACAGGTCGAAGCACATAGAGATCCACTATCATTTCATCTACGACATGGTACAGAGAGGAGCCTTGAAGCTCCAGTACATTAGCACGGATGAACAGGTTGTTGATGTGTTGACTAAGCCTCTATCTCGTGTAAAGTTTGAACACTTTTGAGATAAGCTTGGTATTGTCTGAAAGGGAGAGTAGATGTATTCCTTGCTTCTGACCTCACTGTTAGACGTAAAGAAAGATGAGTCATGCTTTTGACCTTGATTTTAGACATAAAGCATGATGTCGTGTGATCCTTGCTTCTGACCTCACTGTTAGACGTCAAGAAAGATGAGTCATGCTTCTGACCTCGCTGTTAGACGTAAATCATGACATCGTGTGATCCTTTCTTCTGACCTCACTATTAGATGTAAAGCAAGATGAGTCATGCTTCTGACCTCATTTTTAGACGTAAAGCATGACGCTATGTGATCCTTGCTTCTGACCTAGTTGTTGGATGTAAAGCAAGATGATTCCTCATTTCTGACATCGTTGTTAGATGTAAAGTGAGATGTTGATGTGTTCCTTGCTTCTGACCTCGTTGTTAGACGTAAAGCAAGATGATTCCTCGCTTCTGACCTTGTTGTTAGACATAAAGTGAGATGTTGATGTTCTCCTTGCTTCTGACCTCATTGTTAGACGTAAAGCAAGATGAGTCATGCTTCTAACCTAGTTGTTAGAAATAAAGCATGATGCTATGATTCCTCACTTCTGACCTAGTTGTTAGACGTAAAGCGAGATGATGATATTACTTGCTTCTAACCTAGTTGTTAGATGTAAAGAAAGATGTGACTGACATTGAGCTACTAGCTTAACCACTATGACATTGAGCTAGTGCAGTACTGTGATGTGCCAGCCTAGTGCTGTGATGAGGTATCATTTTTATTGATACATATTTGATGCAGATGATGATAGCATTCCTTCGAGAATGATGATGTTGCTGATGAAGAAAACTTTCGATGACTCGTAAATGTCCTATACAAGGGTTCAAGATGATATTGACGATACTGTCCTCCAGATTCCACTGATGATGCAAACCTCTCTCGCCTGATGCTGATGAAGAATACCCTTCCTGTTAAGGGGGAGTGTTGAAATAATGTAACTGTGAAGAGAATTATTATTATTATTTTGTTATTGGATTAAATCCCCATTACGGATTAATCATGTCATTATTATTATTATTGTTATTGGATTAATCCCCATTGAGGATTAATCATGTCGGTAATTGTATAAGGACCAAATCCCCTTTTGCAGATTGGTCATCGAACAATTACAAAGGAAAGAATAAGAAGTCGGCCCCAACAGTTATAATTTAAGACTCAGAATTAATTAAAGGTGAATTTACCCACCCAGAGTGAGAGGTCGGTCCTGACAGTTGTGACCTTTCACACATGCCAGTCTGATATAAACAAGAGGCTAGCGCCTCACTTCAAACACACACTCACTTGCTCATTTCTCTTATGAGGCAAGCTGCAATTACCAGAGAGAGGAGGAGAAGAGTGGCACATCTCTTGGGGAGGACTTTTTGTATTGGTTTGAGTTATCTCTTGAACATTGTATTGGCAATTTATGATAAGGAAGTTTTTGCTGGGTTTTCTTCCCCTAGAGGGTTTCCCAGGATAAATTTTTTGTCTCTTGTGAATGTGTATTTCTCAGTGATCTTGTTCTTATTATGATCTTATCTATTGAAATGAAAAGAACTATAATAATTTCATAAACATTAACACAAAAGAGTTGATAGGTGGTGGAAAAGTTTGGATCTTGTTGATAAACTTGGGGCCACTCAGATGCCTCATGTCCACAAGAATGGAGCACAATGGTGAGGGAAGGCATGGGAGGTTGACTGAGGCAGTCAACAACATGATTTTAGATACATGTATTATACTTGATGTTGATATGGAACTACTACAGGTAGGTGGACCACTTTTTATAGAGATTGTTCTGCAATTTATCTTGTCTTTGTACGAACTACAGAGGCTTGTGATCAGTGTGGATGATCATCTCCTTCCCCATAATGTAATATTTCCATTGACGACGAGCTTATACAATGGAATACATCTCTTTTTCATCGGTGGGGTATTTTTTGAAAATATTTGAGAATGTCTCACTATGGTATGCCACTGGATGACTGTGGTGAGTGAGGACTATGCCTACAGCATAGTCAGATGCATCAGTCTCAATATTTAATGGTTTCTATAGATCGAGAAAGGAGAGTATTGGAGCTGAGCACAAGTGATGTTCCAGATCATCGAATTCTCATTGTTGTTCCTTCCCCCAAACAAATGTTTCCCTGCCACTGCCCTTTCTCACCTAGCGGACGGCCCATGCAATATGGTAGAATCCCAACACGAACCATTGGTATATGTTGGCCAGTCCCAAGAAGCTCTGAAGCTTGGTTAGTGTTGTCAGCGCTGGCCAATCATGGATGACTTGGATCCTAACTGGATCAACATGTACCCCATGCTCATCAACAATGTATCCCAATTATTGGACCATGTTCATGCCAAAAGATCATTTTTACAGGTTCGAATATAGATTTTGTTGTCGAAGAGTCCTCAAAACCTGTTGAATATGCTGCATGTGCTCCTCCCACGTTCTGTTGAAGATGAGGATTTCATCCAAATATACCACCACAAAAGAGTTGGTGAAGGGTATCAATACATCATCCATCAAGCTCATGAGATTGGATGGTGAATTTGTTAAGCCAAAGGGCATGAAAATCTAGTCGAAGTGACATTATTTAGATTTAAAGGTTGTCTTCCATACATTCGTTGGTTCGATTGGAACTTGGTGGTAGCCAAAATTTAGGTTAATCTTGCTGAATAAATTTTCCCCATTGATTTGGTTAAGAAGGTCATCAATCCTGGGAGTTGGGTATCAGTTCCAGACTGTGATTTTGTTTAAGGATCTGTAATCAATGCAGAGTCACAAAGTCTCGTCCTTCTTCTGCACTAGTACAATTGAGCTTCCACAAGGGGAGGAGTTTGGTCTGATGTTCCCCTTTTGAAGAAGCTCCTAGACCTGACACCAGATTTTTTCATTTTCCATCAGTGAGTGACAATAGACTAGTCCATTAGGTAGATGTACATTGGGAGTCAAATCAATTGGATGCTTGACTTGGCAGTGCGTCGGTACCTCGGTGGGTGAGGATAATATGTCTCTGTATTCTTCCACAATCCCGTCCACTTACTTCTATTGCAAAGAGAGCCTCTGTGTAGAGGCCATAGAATTGGTGGAGACCTTATGCTTACTATGAGCATGGATCACAAAGAAGATGAACTTCCTGGTCTTTGAAATGACCTTACTGCACTTCTTAACAGAGATTAAAGAAACAGTGGTAGGCAGCACTACCTCTGATATCCTGTACAATTCTCTATCCAAAGTAATAATAACACTGCGAGGTATAGACTCATACATGACATGACACTTACAGAAATATGGTTGTCCTAAAGGGACATAAAAAACTTCAAGGGGATAAATATCACACAATACCTCATCTTTGAAAGGCTTGATTTCATAGGGAAGATGACACTATTGGTTGACACAAAGATCTCTTCCTTAGCGAGGCCAGCCGATGGTGTAGGGTTGCAGGTGCGATGCCATTGGCAGGTCCAACCGCTTGATGAACTCTACTAAAATCAGGTTCTTCTGACTGTCGCTATCGAAAATGAAATGAATTGGAGCCCCATTTACCCACATTTGTGAGTGAAAGAGGCACTCCCCTTCCTCTCGTTCTCTTAGTCAAACTTTGGTGGTGGAAAGAGTGGAACTGGGTTCAACATCGATGATCCACTTCCCTCCTTCAGGATTTGATTCAGAATCATAAATAACATTTGAATCAGAAGCTTTCATCTTGTCCACGAGTGACTGCTTGGAGCGACATTCTTCAATGTTGTGCCAAGGACTTTTATGGTACTCACACCATTTTCTCGTGTCCTTCTTCGTCTTCTCATTGCCCTTCTTGTGTTGCAGCTTGGACTGGCTGTCCTGAGAGTGGCCATTGTAAGGTCTCTGTCCCCATAGAGCCTTATATAACACAAGATAAAATAATGAATAAAAACATATTAAATACTGTACAATTTAATCATAACTTAAAATCATTTATTATTCAGCATAAATTAGATTTATTAACAACATGTAAATAAACTTACGTAACAACCATATAACACCACATATTCATGAAAATACATAAATAAAAATACCTCGGTCAGATGCTAAATTCTCGATCTCTAGTTGTCCTCTCTACTGCTCTACCCAAAATATGCCCAAAACCAAATCTTCCTCCCTGTCAGCTAGGAACATATCCTGTCTGGCTCCCTAGCTCCAAGATTTCGTGAGGATTCCTGGCCCCAGAGCCCAAAACTCTAGCAACCTGGTGCACCCCTATAACAATCCACCCAAACTCCAAAACCAAAAAAATATCCAACAGAAAATACAGTCCTTCTCCTACAATAATGCTCCTTTCCCAAAATTTCATCCTCCTCTCCCGAAGGCCTCTGCCCAGTCATATCCTTCCCCATTCACCACCTCCTCCTTCATTTAATGCCACCGACCTTATCCCTCCATTTAATACCTTATCCCTCCACTTAAGACCTTATCCCTCCACTCAATGCTTCATCCCCCTGCATACGTAAAGTTTTATAATAAAGAATTAAAAGTAATTAAGTATTTAATTCTTTTTTCTAAACATTAAATGTGTTAATCAATCAATTAATTAATTAATCAACATATATTAAATAATAAGTAATTAATTAATATTATTAATAAATAATCATTATTTAACTAATACACATTAGGACAATTAATTATTTAATTAATTATACTTGGTAAATCTTAAGCAATCATTTAGCTAGGGTTGTTACATACACCCACCCTTCAGGAAACTTTGTCCCGAAGTTAAAGTATTTTATGATACAAGGGAAAAGAAAAATGGTTTACACATTCATAACAAATAACCGTCATTATTAGTAAGTAAGCCAAGAAATTCATTCATACTAGTGTACATGCGCAAGAAATGCATGTGTAGCTAGTACATACAATTCTTGTTCATGTACTAATATCAATAACTATCATCTCTATAGTAATTTTCTCATGCATCCAATCCATTCAACAAAACTATTCATTTTATAAAAAAAAAACAATAAACCAATCAAATGTTTGTGAAATCCTTTAATTACTATTATCTAGCTCAACAATGTTATTTAGACCATTGTAGTTTAGTTACATAATTATGAATATATATATATATATATATATATATATATATATATATATATATATATATATACATTTTCTTTTCAAAAGTAAAAACAATAAATTCCACCATAAGACAAATCTCCATACACTCTCAACTATTTTTACTCATCCTTCCTCCTTAACTTACCTCCATCTTCCATTCCTATCCTTCCTCTGCTGGACTATATTGGAGCATCAACTATATTAACCTAACTCCAAATAGAACCCTTAAGTAGAAGTGTCACTACCTTGACCAAGTTTCCCCAGCAGGCAACTGACAGTCATCATCACATGTCTAGGGGAGCATGAGCTAACATCGTCCTCCCATGACTTCAGGTTTTGGAGGATATATGGTGGGAAATGCCTCCACCCCTCCTAATCATAACTAGGGTCCACACCCTACAATGGAATTTACAATGGCACCATCTTGCTGGGAGTTTTTTCATCGTCTATTCAGTTTTGGGCAGTCTCACCACCTGAAATCCTGCACTGGTCCACATATCATAGCAATGCATCCAAACCAATATAATTTCACATACAAAGATTCATACCATAATGTTTCTCGGCTAGTGCTCATGACATCCACTTTCATCATCATTATCCCTTGGCTATTTCATATTCCATAACCTGCAGATTAGTCTATAACACAAACTCATACATTTCTATCCATTGTCATCATGTAATTTCATACAATCATAATTTCAATTCAGTATCTACGTACCAACAACTTTAACATCAAAGTTTTCAAGTTAGAAATAGATCACATAATATCCCATAATTCAATTAACAACACCCATTCATAAAATTATCATTTACATAACAGATTGCATCATATCCAACATCATTCAAATAGCAATTAAATCTTCATAGGATTCTCATTCACACAATATGTCGCATCATATCCATAAATATCAATAACATTTAAACATTCATAAAATTTACAGTCACATAGTAGATCACATCATATCCATCAACATCAATAACATTTAAACATTCATAAAATTTACATTCTCACAATATATCGCATCATATCCATCATTATCCAAATACATTTAAACATTCATAAAGATTCATATGTCTTAAAAGTTCAAGTGTATCATTTAATAGTTTCACTTGTGAATAGAAAATAAAAGTGTGTAGGCTTCAAGTAATCCTGGTTGTCTAAGTCAAAAGGTGGTGCTACATACACCCAACCTTCGAGAAACATATTCTTGAGGTGGTCAAAAAAGTGAGGGATAGTCTCGTCATAGTGTCTCAGCATCTTCCCAAGTAGCAGATCTTAGACTATACTTGTCCCATTGGACCTTAACTTGGTCTACTAGACGGTTCCTGAGCTGTCAGACTCTACGGTCCAATATGTGTAATGGTTCTACTGTGAGGGTTCCCACGTCTGATACCTGCAATTCCTTCCAATTTAGCTTATGTGATTCATCAACAACATAATGACATAAAACAGATACATGAAAAACATTATGAGTATTATGCAGGTGGGGTGGCAGTACAAGATGATAAGCAACGGGTCCAATTTTCTCTTGGATTCTGAACGGTCCTATAAATCGAGGTGACAACTTTTTCTCCTTCCCGAACCATATGGTACTCTTGTTAGGCCTGATACGAATGAAAACCTGGTCTCCCACTTTATAACTTCAATCAGTCCTGTGTGCATCTGCATAACTTTTCTGTCTATCATGTGCTTCCTTTAGTCGCTACCTAATCTGAATCACCTGTTCCTCCATCTCTTGAATCAATTTTGGTACAATTGTTACTCGATCTTCTAATCTATCCCAACTCAATGTCATTCTGCATGGCCTTCCATACAGAGCTTCATAGGGTGACATTTCGATGGAGCTATGAAAACGGTTATTGTAGGCAAACTCTACCAAAGGTAGGTGCTTCTCTCACTAAGTTTGATTATCCATGATGTACATCCTAAGCATGTATTCCATGACTTGATTTACTCTCTCAGTTTTCCCATCTTTTTTAGGATGATAAGTTGTGCTTAAGTTCAACTGAGTCCCCAACGCTGACTGCAAACTTGTCCAAAACCTAGAAGTGAATCTAGAATCCCTATTTGAAATGATCTTCTTAGGTATCCCGTGCAAACGGATGACCTCACTTACAAACACACGTGCCACATCGGTGACATCGTAAGTGTCTCTAACCAAAATAAAATGAGCACTCTTGGTTAACTTATCAACTATCACAAGAATGGCATTGTGTCTATGAGATGTGAGTGGAAACCCCACAACAAAATCCATAGAAATGATTGTGGCTGTAGGAGGCCTGTCGAATGATGGTGGTCAACTTTCACTTGTTGACACTCTAGGCACTTGGCGACAAAATGGACCACATCGCGCTTCATGCCTACCCAGAAGAAGAGCTTCCTCATGTCTGCGTACATCTTCATCACACCCGAATGCGCACAATAAAGTGCTATATGGGCTTCCTTCAGTATGATGCTTTGAATATCCCCATCTTTAGGGATGTACATCCTTCCCCGATATCTCAATAGTCTGCCTGCTTCCAGACTATATCCTTCATACTTTGGATATAATTTCGTCCCACTCTAGAGGTTTGAAGTAACCTCTAAATACCAACTGTCTCCTTGGAGTTGCGTCAACACACGTTCCCTTAGATTGACTTTTAGGGTACCAAGGAGAAGACATGTGGTCTCCTACTCAAGGCATCTGCGACCACATTTTCTTTTCCCTTGATGTATGAAATACTGAAATCATACTCACTCCATCACCTTTTCTCCCCACAAGATAGTGCCTCCAAAGTTTCAGAGCTAGCATTACAGTTGCCAACTCTAAAGAATGAGTAGCGTAAATCTCTTCATGTTTCTTCAACTTCCTTGACACATAAGCTATCACTCCTCCATCCTGCATTAGCACGACCCCCAACCCTTTCTTTGAGGCATCCGTGTAGACTGTGAAGTCCTTTTCCATATCCGGCACTCATAGAATTGGCGCACTAGTTAGTAACCTCTTAA
The DNA here is from genome assembly GCA_009831015.1 of Picea engelmannii. Classification (NCBI taxonomy): domain Eukaryota; kingdom Viridiplantae; phylum Streptophyta; class Pinopsida; order Pinales; family Pinaceae; genus Picea; species Picea engelmannii. The sequence continues at coordinate 100,217 of ML806297.1, forward strand.
GCTCGATGAATGCACTATCACATTCTTTTGTCCATTCATACCTGACCCCCTTGCGCTGCAAAGTGGTGAAGGGTTTCACTATTTTTGAGAATCCTTCCACAAATCTCCGATAGTAACCTACTAGCCCCATTAAGCTCCTCATCTCATGGGAATTTTTTGGCACTGGCCACTCCATAATGGCCTTTACCTTTTCTGGGTCCACAAAGATTCCTTCATCGGAAATGATCTGACCTAAATAGTGGATCTCTTTCTGGAAGAAGGAACACTTTGAAAACTTCTCATACAATTTGTTCTCTCTAAGGAAAGATAACACCACTCGTAAGTGTTCCTCATGCTCTCTTTCATTTTTGGAATAGATGAGGATGTCATCTAGAAAGACTTGTACAAAACAGTCTAAGTACTTCTGGAATACTCAGTTCATGAGGCTCATGAATACTATTGGCGCATTGGTCAATCCAAAAGGTACTACGATGAACTCGTAATGTCCAAACCGGGTTCGAAAGGCATTTTTAGGAATATCGCCTTCCTTAATCCTTAATTGGTGATACCTTGATCGCAAATTGATCTTTGAGAATACTGCTACTCCTTTCATCTGATCGAAGAGGTTATCTATTTGCGGCATTAGGTACCTATTTTTCACTGTAGCACGGTTCAAGTCCCTGTAGTCTATACACAATCGTAAGGAACCATCCTTCTTCTTTACAAAAATTACTGGTGCACCCCAAGGTGAGACACTGGGCCTTATTAGCCCTAAGTCCAGTAACTCTTTCAACTTCATTTACAACTCACAAAGTTTTGGCACTGTCATCCGATACGGAGTCTTGGAAATTGGTTCTGCACTAGGTTTTAGCTCAATAGTAAAATCAATCTCCCTCTCAGGAGGTAACCCTGGTAACTCGTTTAGAAAAACATCCTTAAATTCCGACAATATCGGGTACTGATCCAATGAGGGTCCCTTCCTTTCATTCACTGCTTCCACTACATATAGTCGACACCCTTGCCTCCAACATCGCTTAACTTTCATAGTTGAGATAAAGCGTAATGACACCTTTCTCCGTACACCCTGGATCTGTACTGGTCTTCCTTCATCGTCGAAACAAAGCACCCTTTTTGTGAAACAATCTACCAAAGCTCGATGAGCTTCTAACCAATCCATTCCAATGATTAGGTCATACACCCCGAGAGTAGTGACATATACCTCCAACTTGGTAGTGCACACTCTCAGGTCTACTATACAATTATCAATGCTAGGTCCTACCGCTTGTTTTTCCCCCGAATCCATCTCAACTTATTCAAATTCATCATGCTCGTAGGCTGCCAACCCACTCTTTTCTAATGCAGATGGTGAAATGAAACTATATGTAGCACCGGAATCAAATAAAATCTTTACATTGATATGATTTAGTGTACCTGATGACTCCACCACCATGGATTGATGTTCGGCCTGGAGATTATTAATCGCTGCGTAAATATGGTGGCTACTACTTGCTTTTCCCATCGGAGCCTTTCCTTCTCTATGCACAAATCCTGATTGTAACTCTGGGCAGTCACGCTGGTGATGGGGTCCTCCACATCCCCAATAGGTAACATGATATTGAACCTGCGCATTGTTCTATGACTGTCTCTGAAATGAGTTCCTTCCCCTGGAACCCCTTCCCCTAGTAGCTTCTCCCTGATATGGTCGTGGACCTACCTGTGTTGTTGGTGATGAACGAGATGTTGCACTTGCTTCCATTGAAATCCCTGCGGCTACTGTCCTTGGTGCGAATCTATTACCGTATGGAGGTGGCCTTGAGCTCCCTCCCCTCGGAAATGTCCTAGGGGCCTTCCCTACGAATCCAGGACGATGCAGAAAGGTCGATCTCTTACCTCCAATTAAGTTCATGTGTTCCTCCACATAACACGCATTTTCCACAGCTTCCGCTACTGAAGATGGTTTCCACATCTGCACCATATCCCTTATCTTAGGGTTCAACCCATAGACAAAGAATTCTACCTATCATTGGTCATTATCCATATAATAAACATATTTGACCAATTCCATAAACCTAATATCATATTCTTCTATGGTTTTGTTTCCCTGTACTAAGGCATGAAACGCTCCTACCTATTTTTCCTCATAGTAAGCTGGTAGATATTTCCTTCGGAACCTCTCCCCAAAAATTTCCCAAGACATGGTTTCCGAGGTAAGATACAATTGTCTTTCTAGGTTGTCCCACCAGTTCAAGGCACTGTCTCTCACCTTTGAGGTGGATGCATAGTCCCTTAAGGAAAAACACCTTATCATGCCTTCCAACCATGCTTCTGCACGTTCACTGGCACGACCCCTAGCAAACTCTGGAAGTTTGATCTTCTACAGTTATCTAGTGATGTCTTCGGGTGGAGGTCCTCCCCTTGAATCCCTTGACGCTTCTGGATTACCCATTCCAGATGGAGAGGGCTCCACTTCGATCCTTTCTGGTTGACACCCTTTTAAAGTCTCATTTATGGCCTCCAAAGAGCATAGTATGAGAGCTAGTTCAGGTGATGGTGGTGGCGACGCTAGCGGTCCCTGCGATGATGCCCTTCTACCTTGATTCCCTTGATTCCTAACCATCCTGTATGATCTAACTTGAATCAACCAAAGTTGTCAGGCTGAGTTCAAAGAAATTTCACATTTGCGCAACTTAACTAGAAAACAGGGTTAGGCGTAAGTTTTTTTTACTTGTTTGTAAACAGACATTACTCTCTTTAGGGGAGGTGGCTAGGTTGGGGTTTAATCATCTAAGCTTGATGTCTTTGCCTAAGAAAACTATTGACCCTCTCACTTGATATTTACGCTAGCACTGTATCCCTCTTTCCTATTCCTCTAACTTACCTTCCTAGTGCGCATGGAACCCCTCCCGATTATCCTGGTCTAAGTCCTTTAAACTTTTCATTAAAACTAATTAACGTGATTTATAATCATAATTTATCATTAACATTGATCACTCACTTAGTTAATTAATCATTCTAATTTATTAGTTACTAATAATTTAATCACCTTAAGTAGTTTTAAATTTAAACATGAATTTAGATCATTAATTTAAATATAATTTAAACACAATTTTAAATGTAAATAAATTTAAAATATTTGAAAATTAAACTATTTAATTAAAGCATAGATTCTAAACATAAATTGAATGATGTTTAACAAAATGTTTAACATAAATTTAATAATATTTAACAAAAATTGGAATATGTAATAACAACTTTTAAATGATTAATTTATCGAATATTTATAAATATATAAAATAAATAAAATATATATATATATAAAGAATGCAATTTAATAAATATTTTTTTTTTAACAAAAATCAAAATAATTAAAAAAAAACCTGTGGGCACACATGGATTCCACGTGCCTGCCTTGCTTCCTCGATTGCCTTCCATACCTAACCCTAACCCTACATGTAATCTCTCTTGGGCTCTCATCCCCTCAAACCTTATACAAACATTCATCTAACGCTCTACCACCTCTCCACTATGCTCTCTCCCTCTCGGCAGGCTCGATGCTCGGCTCTGAGCACTGGTGCTTGGGTTCTGGATTGTTTGTTGTTGCAGGTGTGTTGTCGATTAGTAGACTTTTGTAGATAGATGATGAGTTGTGTGCAAAGTATGGTATTGTGTGCTTGACGCTGAGCTTTGTTTTATGTATTTAATTGGTATAGATGTTAGGTTATGTATGACGATGTGAGCCCAAGGCTACTACTTGTGTTTGCCACTGGTGCTTGGGCACTAGCTTGTGTGTTGTTGTTGTTTGATCTTGTGTTGATGTTGTAGGTTCCATGGATCTGGAGAAGGAGCTAAGCCTCTACGCAACCTGCCACACAATACGAAAGTCATGCAACAATGTGGGTGACAGTTGAGAGGAGGAATAGATGTTGGATTTCATCTTGGACTCGATGGAGGGCGTAGATATTTGGGGCTTTCCAACTAGCATAGGGAATTTCCCTTCTGATTCCATGTCTCCAGTTCAGGTTATCATTGAGCCTGGGTCGACAGTAGTGACTGTCTCCTCTTCGGTTTTGAGGTCAAGCCTACCTCTATTCTGAGGGTCTCTTATGCCCATTCTCCCAACAACATATATTTTTGGTGTGAATCTGGTTGAAAATACTGGTGGCTCAGCCTTGACAGAGGTTTTGTTGCATTCCTACCCTCTTTCTTCATGGGAGGACTCACCATGGGCTAAAGTTGTCTTGGAGATGGGGTCTCTCTACAATGGTGAGCTTGGGTTTTCTAGCCGTGGAGATATTCATTTTTTATTTTTTTCGAGCCCTCAGTCTGGAGACATTTCATTGGTTCTACAGTGTCGATAGCCTTCAATGACCTTAGCAGCGTTTCGAGGGACTATTCAAACCCTTTTCTTTTAGTGAAGTTCACCAATTCACTTTTGGTTCACAGTCAACCAACATGCAAAGGTAAGGAAGGGTTGGCGCGATGATCTTCCTCTGTTTCAGTTGGGGGTTCTATTCCGACACAAGCATAGGTTCACTTGGGAGAGGAGCTTTCCCTTCGGGAATTTTTTTTTTTTATACTTAGCTGTGTGGTTTGAGCTGCGTAGAGCACAATGGTCGAGTCTTGGGCTTGGCAATGGTGGATTGGGTGAAAAATTGACATAGGGTACCATGCTGCTAGGTCAATTGGTGCTTGACTATGCTATAAATATTGTGTTGTTCTTGTGAATACGTAACTGTTTTTTTTTTTTTATCAATTAGAAAAATTGTTTTTGGTGTAGCAAAGCTTGAGGCAGGGAAGTCATGGGGATCAATCCTTCTCCTGAATACTTTCAAGGTAACTTTGCTTTGATCCAATTAATTATTATATATATATATATATTAAATACATATCTATCTTTATATATTTACTTGAAATGTTTATTTATAAATCTGTTTAGAAATTCCTAGCAGAATATATATATATATATATATTCCTTTACATAGGTTTGTTTATTTGAAACAAGTGTTAAAATTTATTTAACACTTCTACATTATGCCTTTTACATTTTTAATGTGCATACCATTTATATATAGATCTGTGTTTTAAAAAAAAAATCTACTTGGCTTGCAGGTTAGGTGGAGGTGGAGATAGAGCTTGGATTTTCATCTAATTAAAGGGTTTCGGGGTTTCAATATAACTATTTAAGTTTTTTTTTTTTTTTTTTTTTTTTTT
>ML806297.1:109686-129272 GCA_009831015.1 Picea engelmannii
GAAATAAAAAAGGAATTTGAAAGCACTAAATAGTGTGGAAAGTACAAGTAAACTCGTTGGGGCTATGAATTCTCACTGGAAGTGGGGCCATGCTTGTATGTTATCGAGGTAACTTCATCATGGCTATGGATTCTCACTTCCGGTGAAGAAATATTGAGAAAATAGGGACAAGGAACACACTTATGTAGATGTATATTTGTTACAGAGAGTGTAACCTATGGTAGGACCATGGTCGATCAGGGGTTTGTATCCAATTGAAGAATTCACCTTACTAAACAACTATCAAAAAAGGACATGTTAGATGGAAAGTACCTGAAAGTGGTTTATATATTTTAGAAATTGAAGCATCATTTTTGGCACTCATAGCTACCGAGAAGTTACCTACAAACTTTTGAACTTACCTTTAACGTCGATATATGAAGTGAAAGCCTTTATGTTTCTATGAAAAAGATAACTAGTTCTTTTAGTGTGTCTCCATTTGTTGTGACTACAACCACCTCCCCTCTAATTTGTATCTCATACGCAAGAGGAAAGGGGCCCCTTCTTACTAAAATTTTAGGTTCATCACCTAGTTCCTACCAAATATACTCTATCTACTGAAATAAAATTCAAAAGGGTGAAGGTAGGATCTTAATGAAGTTTTTTTCTTTGGGGAAGCCTATCAGTATACATAATATTTATGATTATATGTCTTTGAATGTCCTTGGTCATACTTTTAGTTATAAAATGATGCAGGAGCATTGTAAGCAGCCAACCAAGCAAGCAATGTAAAATACAAAAGACGACTAGAAAAGCACCAGCGCATGTTTTCGAAATATTTTTGAAGCATTTATGTAATGGTTAAAGGGAAGCGTACTTGAATATTGTAAATAGAGAATAAGAGATTCACTCTCATCTATATAAGGTAGAGGCATTTGTGCATAGTTAATGAAAGTAGGTAGATTTGAATGATAGATTAGACAGTTTTAGGAGCAGGAGGGAAAACAGATATAGACACCCTCTCCTTTGTATCATTAGTTAGTTCTAGCATAGAGAACAGGAGCATAGAGATGTAGTAGAGAGCTATAGAGAAGAACCCATGTACAGAAGCTTTAAATTAATATATGAATCTTTGAATCAGATTTCATGGTGTTATGACATTTTTTGTTTATACATGGTGAATGATATGCCTACAGTGGTTTATTCTCTCTGTTATGCAATTGATTTAATACTGTGTGTATGTAGGATTTCATATTGAATGTTTGAAGTCTGAGAGAGAGAGTGAATGAGTTTCAATTGTTTCTCTTCCTGAGTGAGAGAATCTCCTGCAAGGAGTGCAGTGAAATGTCCACAAGGAGTGCATTGGCAAAGGTTCAGAGTTTATCTCTGAAGGCTCAGGAGGGATACCCTTGTTCTCATTCCAGCAAAAGTGCAAGTGAAGCATAGAAGCCATGCAAGGTGTGCGCAGGCTAGTTGAAAGATAGAACTTATCAACCAAGGGGAGAGTTGGAAGATTGTTGTTGTGGAAATGCACATATTCAAAAGATCAAATACCCAGGAGTATTTGATAGAGTGCCGCAAGGAGTGCGTGCAGGAACCCTTTTAGAGGTTTGATTTTATAAGTGAAAGCTCAGGAGGAATAACACCTTTGAACACTTCAAAGGAGGAAGGAGGTCAAATTACTTCAAAGGGAGACGAGGGTCGAAGTCATCTAGCAGAAGTAAAGTTCAGAAGGGAGAACATTGATTTATATTGTAGGAGCTGTCAAGGAGGAAACGAGTGGTCTAAATTCTCCACGGAGAATTCGCGAAGACGTGAGGACCTTAGGATCCATCAAAAGTTGCCAGGTGGATAAGGGTTGGACGAACCCATTTCGTTGGTGTCAGGGATCAACGAGGACTGTTTTTTGTGGCCAGTTTGGACCGTTGGATCTGAACAAGCAAGAACAACCGTGAGATCATAAACCTCTTCACTATATCGTGTATCAGGGTTTCGAAGATTGGGAGGTGTCAATTTCAACTACAAGAGTTGTGAAGTGGCGAGAGCCAAGATCTTGTGTGAATGTGTGGCACATCTATTAGGTGGGGACCGCAAGGGTGATAGGTGGTGTACTCGTCGCCAGGTCGATTCAAAACTTCGTTGACTCTTTCGGGGTTTCGTATATTAGAGAGTCGAAAGCCTTGCATCAGGATTCACGAAGACACGAAGTCTGAAACTCTGAATCAACGAAAATTCCTATAGGGAAGCCATCCTTTGCTGAACGCATTGGGGTTCAACATTTTGACACTCTCAAAGACAAGAGGTAGGGGTTCCTTGTTCTAGGATTCCCGAAATTGCGAAACGCGATACGGCTATGGAGGAGGATGCGACCAAACATTTCGGTGAATCAAAATTTCAGGTTTCGGCAGCAGAGGGAGAAAATCGACAATAAGGATCGTGAAATCATAAGACCTGAAGTCTTGAATAAGCGAGGGGTGTGACGCTATTGTAGTCAAGGAGATTTGGGTTGGCGCCTGGTGTGTGTTCACGCAGGCTTAATTCATAAGGACCTGTGGATATGCCGTGAGTGTATGCGATATTCTCGAGGGGAAATCGAAGAGTCAATTTGACTCAGGGGGACATTTAGATCGATCCTGCGTGGACCTCAACCCAAGGGTTCAGATATATGCATCAGTTGTGGTATTAGAGCGCATAACAAACTTCTTTTCTTTTTGTAGTAGAGAGAAAGGAATATTTCTCAGCCATGTCGTCAAAAAGAAGAGACAAACCAATGCCTGATCTAGTAGTGGAAAGGGAAATGCATGAACTACATGCCAGGATTGATGCCATGGAGATAGAACAGAGGTGCACATTCGACAATGGGGATATCAGTGAGGCTAATAGTGAGAATGAAGCTGAACATGAAGGAGAAGAAGACATAGTCGAAGATGCTGCAAATGAACACCTATTCAGGGTTGTTGCTAGGATAGGTGACAGAGCAAAGATGGAGATCTCCATGTATGAGGGAAACCTAGATGTTGAAGAGCTTCTAGATTGGATTAAAACTATGGATAAATACTTTGACTATGAGTATGTCAAGGAAGATAAGAAAGTCAAACATGTTGTCACCAGACTTAAAGGGCATGTAGCATTATGGTGGGATGAATTGCAAGCTGACATATGCTGCAAGGGAAAGCAGAAAATCAAGATTTGGGATAGAATGGTTGCAAAGATGAAAGCCAAATTCATACCCAAGTATTATCAAATCACTCTATTTCGGAGGATGCAGAATTTGAGACAGAAGCTGATGTTAGTGAAATAATACACTGAAGAGTTTTACAAGATAAACATTAGAGAAGGTCATCAAGAGAGCGATGATGAAAAAGTTTCTAGGTACATGAGTGGTCTGTGATATGACATTCAGGATGAGATGAGCATGATGATCATTCGATGTATAGAAGATGCTTATCATATGGCTCGAAAAGCTAAAGAGAATCTAAGCCGAAAACAAGGTCAAAGAGGCTAAGGGAGAAGTCAAGCTAGAGGCAAAACAATTTCCCAAGACAGGACTCAGAAGCTTACAGAAGAGGGGAAGAAACCTCAAACTTAGCATGAGAGAGGAGGAAGCTCACAGAGAGGGTAGTATGCCGATAGAAATAGTTTTCCTCGAGCCAGAGGAAGAGGAAGAGGCAGAGGTGATGAAGTAAAATGCTTTGTCTGTGGAAAGATTGGACATAGATATTATTAGTGTCCATATAGGAAGAAACATGGTGGTGAAAATCACATTGCCGAAGCACAAGGAAGGAATGTTGAGGTAGAAGATGTTGAGGGAAAAAGATCCTTGATGATGAGGAAAGTTCTCTTAACGCCAGAGAAAGAGGCAGAGAACCTAGCCCAAAGGAATAGACTGTTTCAAATTGCTTGAAAGACCAAAGACAGGGTATGCAAAGTCATCATGGATAGTGGTAGCATAGACAATCTCGTCTCTACAGAGATGGTGGAAAGGTTGGAGCTGGAGACTATCGTGCATCCAAGCCCATACAGAGTTTCATGGCTACAAAAAGGACATCAGGTAAATGTCACTAAACAATGTTTATTTGAATTTAAAATAGGGGGATATAAGGATGAAATATTGTGTGATGTCATTCCCGTGGATGTTTGTCATCTATTTCTGGGTATATCATGGCAATATGACAGAAATGTGATTCATGATGGGAGAAAGAACACATACACACTGGAAAAAAATGGGAGGACACGCATGTTGCTACCGCTTAAGGATAAAGAAGTAAAAATAGAGATGAGCAACACAGTACTTCTCATGAGTGGGAAGGAACTTCTTAATGAGGTTAAGAATAAGGAAGACACATAATTTATTGTAGTCAGAAAACCTAAAATTGTTTTAACCATTACAAGAGAGGATGATTTACCAAAAGAAATCCAAAAGCTACTAGAAGAGTTCGCTGATATAGTAGTGGATAAACTACCTTGTTCATTGCCACCGATCATAAGTATAAGTCATCACATTAATATTATACTTGGAGCCAGTTTACCAAACAAAGCAGCATACAGGTTGACGCCATAGGAGAATGAAGAAGTCAAGAGACAGGTGAAAGATTTAATGGACAAAGGATTGGTTAGGGAAAGCTTGAATCCATGCGTTGTTCCGACAGTGCTCAGCCCAAAGAAAGATAGAGGTTGGAGAATGTGTATGGACTCAAGAGAAATCAATAATTTTACCATCAAATACATATTTCCATTACCAAGGATGGATGATTTGATGGATTGCTTGAGTAGAGCAATGTTTTTTTCAAAGATTGATTTAAAAAGTGGGTATCATCAAATTCGTATGAGAGAAGGTGATGAATGGAAGACAACATTCAAGGTGAATGGAGGGTTGTATGAATGTCTTGTTATGCCATTTGTCTTAACAAACACACCTAGTACTTTCATGAGGTTGATGAATGAAGTACTGAAGGATTTCATTGGGAAATTTTTCATCGTATATCTTGACGATATATTGATTTTCATAAAAATAGAAGAAGATCATTTAAAGCATTTAGCTGTAGTAATGAAGAGGTTATAGCAAGAGAAATTGTTGATAAACATGAAGACATCATCATTTATGAGGACATAACTCATTTATTTGGGTTTTGTTATTTCTGCAAATGAGTTGAAGATGGATCCAGAAAAGGTAGAAGCGATTAAGAATTGGCCATCACCGAAAGGTGTGTTTGAAGTTCGAAGCTTCCATGGTTTAGCTAGTTTCTACAGGAAATTCATCCAAAATTTTAGTGGGATTAGCACACCGATGATGGACATGGTGAAGAAAAGACACAAATCTTTTCACTGGATAGAGGAAGCAGAAAAGAGTTTCAACCTGCTGAAGAAGAAGATCACGGAACAACCAATTCTGGTTTTTCCAGACTTTAGCAAGACATTTCAAGTCAAGTGTGACACGAGTGGATTTTCAATTGGAGCGGTCTTGCGCCAAGATGATAGATCGATCACATATTTCAGTGAGAAACTGAATGAAGTGAATATTAAATACTTAACATATGACAAGGAATTCTATGTTGTCATACAAGCGCTGAAGAAATGGAGACATTATTTGGTTCCTAAAGAGTTTGTTTTGTACAGTGATAATCACACTTTGAAATTTGTGACTCAACAGGAGAAGTTGAACCAGAACCATACTAAATGGGTTGAATACATGCAAAATTTTACTTTTTTAACTAAGCATATTTCTGGAACTGCTAACAAAGTTGTTGATGCTTTGTGGAGAAAATGTTTTCTTATGCAAAAATTCCAAGTCAAGACATTGGGTTTTGATAACCTCAAAGAAATGTACAAGGATGACCCAGATTTTAAGGAAGCATATGAATCATTTGAGAATCCAGTTCTCAGGGACATAAGCCAATGGACCGAATATATGATCTAAGATGGATTGTTATTCAGGGGAAATCAACTATGTATTCCAAAATGCTCCATGAGGGAGAATCTGCTGAAGGAAAAACATAGTGGAGGATTGGCCGAACATTTCGATCATGACAAAACGTTCTCAAAGTTGAATGACTCATATTTTTGGCCAGGTATGAGGACAGATGTTAAGAGATTTGTTGACAGATGCATGATTTTTCAACACACAAAAGGAAGAAGAAAGAACACGGGCTTGTACCAGCCATCACCCATACCAGAAAGGTCGTGGGATGCAGTGAGCATGGATTTCATATTGAGACTGCCAAGGACACAAAGAGGCTATGACTCAATCTTTGTGGTAGTTGATAGATTTTCCAAGATGGCACATTTTATACCATGCTAGAAAACCAACGACGCAACTCATATTTCATGGTTTGTCAAGGAGCATTGTTTCGGATCAAGATACCAAGTTCATAGGACATTTCTGGAGGAATTTATGGAAGAAGTTGGGGACAAGTTTGTCTTTTAGCTCAGCTTATCATCCTCATATGGATGGGTAGACAAAAATTGTGAATAGAATCTTGGGAGACCTACTGAGAAGCTTAGTGACTGAACACCACAGTCAGTGCGATCACATTCTTCCACAAGCAAAATTTTCTTATAATGATTTGATCAATAGAAGCACAGGGCAGAGTCCATTCCAAATTGTATATGGAATGCAGCCAAGGGGAGTTTCTAAATTGAAAGATTCGGAACAGAATGAAACCAGGAGTGCTAGTGTAGAGGACTTTGCAGAAGTGATGAAGGAGCTTCAGAACCAAGTCAAGGAGCGATTGTAGAATTTGAATCAAGAATATAAGTGCAGAGCAGATCAACACAGGCGAGAACTTTAATTTGAAGTTGGTGATATGATTCTTGCACATATGAGGAAGGAAAGATTCCCAAGAGGAACATATAACAAACTGAAGAAGAAAATGATTGGACCATGCAGATTCATGAAGAAACTTGGGGCAAACGCATATGAGATTGAATTACCCGATGGGATCGAAATTTCACCGATATTCAATGTTGCGGATTTGTACCCTTACAAAGATGAAGAAGCAGGAGCAGAGGAGGAACAAAATGAAATTCAGTGGACAAAATAAATACCTGTAGCTGAAAATCCATAGATGGAAAGTATAATTCACAAGAGAGTCAGCAAAAAGACCAGGAGAAAATAGTATTTTGAATACTTGGTCAAATGGACGGGACATCTAGTTGAAGATGCTAGTTGGGGAGATGAAGAAGAAATTCATAAGCATGGACATACCATGAAAGAGATCACGAATAGGAGTTCATGAAAATTTTCAAGCGAGGGAGTATGATGCAGGAGCATTGTAAGCAGCCAACAAAGCAAGCAACGTAAAAGACGGAAGACGGCTGGAAAAGTACCAGCGCATGTTTTTGAAATATTTTTGAAGAATTTATGTAATGGTTAAAGGGAAGCGTACTTGAATATTGTAAACAAATCATGAGCGATTCGCTCTCATATATAGAAGGTAGAGGCATTTATGCATAGTTAATGAAAGTAGGTATATTTGAATGATAGATTAGACAGTTTTAGGAGCAGAAGGGAAAATGGATATAGACACCCTCGCCTTTGTATCATTAGTTAGTTGTAGCATAGAGAACAAGAGCATAGAGTTGTAGTAGAGAGTTGTAGAGAAGAACCCATGTACAAAATCTTTAAATTAATATATGAAGCTTTGAATTAGATTTCATGGTGTTATGATGTTTTTTGTTTATACATGGTGAATGGTATGCCTACAGTGGTTTTATTCTCTTTGTTATGCAATTTCTTTAATACTGTGTCTACGTAGGATTTCATATTGAATGTTTGAAGTCTGAGAGAGAGAGTGAATGAGTTTCAATTGTTTCTCTTCCTGAGTGAGACAATTTCTTGCAAGGAATGCAGTGAAACGTCTGCAAGGAGTGCATTGAAAAAGGTTCAGAGTTTATCTCTGAAGGCTCAGGAGGGATACTATTGTTCTCATTCCATCAGAAGTGCAAGTGAAGCCGAGAATATGTGTAAGGTGTGCGTAGGCTGGTTGAAACATAGAACTTATCAACCAAGGGGAGAGTTGGAAGACTGTTGTTCCAGAAATGCACAGAGTCGAAAGATCAAATACCCAGGAGTATTTGATAGAGTGTCGCAAGGAGTGCGTGCAAAAACCCTTTTGGAGGTTTGAGTTTGTAAGTGAAAGATCAAGAGGGATAAAACCTTTGAACACTTCAAAGGAGGATGGAGGTCAAATAACTTCAAAGGGAGACAAGGGTCGAAGTCATCTAGAAAAAGTAAATTTCAGAAGGGAGAACATTGATTTATATTGTAGGAGCTGTCAAGGAGGAAACGAGTGGTTGAAATTCTCCGTGGAGAATTCACGAAGTTGCGAGGACCGTAGGATCAAACAGAAGTTGTTGGGTGGATAAGGGTTGGACGAACCCATTTCATTGGTGTCAAGGATCAACGAGGACTGTCGGTTGTGGTCAGTTTGGACCATTGGATCTGAACAAGAAGGAATAACTATGAGATCAAAAACCTCTTCGCTATATCACGTATCGGGGTTTCAGAGGTTGGGAGGAGTTAGTTTCAACTGCAGGAGTTGTGAAGTGGCGAGAGATAAGAGCTCGTGTGAATGCATGGCACATATGTTAGGTGGGGATCGCAAGGGTGACAGGTGGTGTACTCGTCGCCAGGTGGAGTCAAACCTCCGTTGATTGTTTCGGGGTTTTCTAGGTTAGAGAGCCAGAAGCCTTGCATTAGGATTCACAAAGATGCGAAGTCTGAAACTTTGAATCAACAAAAAGTCCCATAGGGAAGCCAGCCTTTGTTGAACGCATCAAGGTTCAGCATTTTGGCACTCTCGAAGACAAGAGGTATGGGTTCCTTGTTTCGGTATTCCCAAAATAGTGAAATGCAATACGGCCGTGGAGGAGGATGCAGCCAAACATTTCAGTAAATTGACATTTCAGGTTTTGGCAGTAGAGGGCCAAGAAACTCGACAATAGGGATTGTGAAATCATGAGACCCGAAGTCCCGAATAAGCGAGGGGCGCGACTCTATTGTAGTCAAGGAGATTTGGGTTAGCACCTGGTGTTTGTTCATGTAGGCTCAATTCATAAGGACCTGTGGATATGCCATGAGTGTATGAGATATTCCCGAGGGGAAATCGAAGAGTCAATTTGACTCAGGCGTAGATTTAGATCGATCCTGCGTGGACCTTGACCCGAGGGTTTGGGGGTCTACATCATAAAACCACTCCAATCATTATAGAATTAAATCAATGGTATTTCCATAGCATCTATGCATACATTTCTCCTATATCACTCTTGATATTGATGACTCATTGCAATTAACCTGAATCATTTTTCTAATTGTGCACCAAGTTTGGAAGGTCATTTCACTACATCCTTTATAAGTAAACACATTACTTTATTTAAAGACACATTGCACCTCCACATACTCTTGCACGCATATTATATCTAATATCTAAATGATCGGCATTGAAATCCCAACAAATGTCTTCAATATAACACTTGTGCCTTGAATCACAAGAATGTTAATGTATCATGTGATTTTGGGATGCTATTTTCCATTAGGAAGATAAAACATCTTTGTTCTCATGATGATGAGAGGTAAATCAGACAAAATAAATATCAATAGGTATGTTTCCTTATAATTCCTTTATTCTAAGTAAATCGCCTCGTGCAATTATTTTTCATTTGATGACTAAAGGAAAGAAATAGAAATTATTAAATAACGAAAATTTGTCTTCATCCTTGTATATCATAGAGTATTCATGTCATGGTTGGGGGAACATGGATTCTTAGCATATAATCATACCCTAAAAAAACATATGCTCTATAATGAATCCTTAGCAAAATCGATGTCGTAGAGAAAGGACATATATAGTTGGTCACTAAGTATAAGAAGAACCCAAGTAGAAAATCCATCATCTAGGAGAAAATAAGGAAAGATTGAATATGATCTTAGGCATATTATAACCTCATCCATCTAGGCCTATCTTAGTTCCTAATTAGAAATCAATATGTAGAGACCCTAACATTCAGACCAGACTTGCGTTTATCTCCATATCATGCTCTAACATGTTTATATTAATTCCTTATCTTTCATTTGTACCCAGTTCTAAGTAGTTCTATTGTAATTGTGAGCCATAGTGAAAAGATTCTCTTCCCTTTCAATACATGAATTTATAGCCTATTTTAGAACCATGTCTCCAATGGGCCCTGTTATACTCAAGGAAACTCTCCTAGGCTGTATCTCAGAGATGTCCGGTAACTTAACCTTTTTGTAATTATTTTCTTAATAATGGGCGTGGGTTTGGATCAAGATGAATATCTAAATCATTGGATTGTATCTTCAATATAGTCTATCTATATTCATGTAGTTCAAGGCCTTCAAGAGCTATTATCACATAGGTTTGTAGATAAAATGGATAAGAAAACCAATCAATTAACCAGAACATACATAACAATATATATGATGGGTCAACAAACTAACAAAGGATTCTTATGATTCATTCTTAATAATCAAAAGGTAAGATGACAGTTACCATGGGACCTTTAAACATAGACAAAGAAATGATTTCAACTCATAGGCATAGAAAAAGATAAAGAGAGTCTGATAATAACAATGAAAGAAGCTTGCAGGCTTAATATATTAAAGAAAGTGTCTTTATCATAACAACAGTGGATTACAGAACTCAAAATAAAACCCTTTGTTCATCAAATGTTTTGGGCTTTATAGACCTTTACAAACAATTTCAAGATCCTAGATTAATTGATCGAATTTTGCCTAAAATAGAAAATCAATAACCGGATGAAGAAAGTAGGCAAAGATCCTATAAACTAGGTCAATTCAAATTCTCTAATGATCTTTATGTTCTTCAGATTCTTTGGCAGGTGTAGTGAGCCTTCCGACGCTGTTGGATCTCATGTGATATGAGAGGAGTCGAGCATGACACCTGTTGACAGTCAAAACAACTTCATATCCTTGAAAATAACTAACCATTTTTTACCTTTCTGTCTTGTAGAGCACCTCCAAAACCAAAACAAAATCTTGATAAGGATGTCATTAATTATCTTCCATCAATTGGAACCACATCTGAGGCTTTTGGACAAGGAAAACTTGTATCTATGCAAAAATATTAACTTTCTTCCTTATCAATGCTTTCAGTAGCTAGAGTAGACAAAATTCAGACCAATTAGCTACCGAAAGCTCTGCTTTCAATGGCTAATGAATAATCGATATGCTCGCCTAAGCCACCGAAACCTGAGATTAGTGAAATTATCAAAATTTCAAAAATACCTTTTTTCTTAGCTAAAAAACGCCTCAAGACTGATCTTTTTAGGCTTCTACATCTTCCTCAAAGATTGTAGGGTTACTGGATATCTCTGGTTCATTGCACTGAACTTCTACCTTTGTTAGGGTTTCAAGAGTAGCATGTGTTTGAGCCTGGTGTTTTGAAGACACAACTTGTTTCCTCAAAGCCCTGACCTTTTTCTTCAAGCCCTGAGCTACTTTCCATAAGTTGTTGTAGTCTTCTACAATCTTGTCCTTATTTTTCTTTTCATTTATGCTTTCATGAGATAATCTTTACAAGGATGAGTTTTTTTCTGCACAGTTCTTCGACAGGGTTTCATACCTAGTTTTGATTGCCCTTTCTAGCACTTCTTTCTCAGCTAACTTCTTCTTAATCTTCTTGATTTTATTTGATTTACTTTGCTTCACTCATTTGCTATATGAGGCATCTGCAATTTATGGTTCTTGTTCTTCTTGAGGTGTAGGTGATGGAAGGTCTTCATAAGTTGATGTGTATATATCTACAAAAACAAAATTTTCACTCCCTGTGGTACCTGAATCCTTGTGCCCTGTTTCAATCTAGTTCTCTTCATCCTCTGAGTCTATGTAAGGAAGATTAAGAATTCTTTTGTTCACTGGGGATTCTTTGGCCTTTTCTTTTTCACTATTGAAATTTAATTTCTTCTTAGTTTTATCAAGCTTAGAGGAAGGAGAGGGTTGATTAACTGGAGCTGGAGAGATAACTCTCCTCCTCCTCTTTCCACTTCTGGGAGTAGAAGACTTCTTGGAATGAGGAAAAATTTTACCCTCTGGTTGTACCTCAGTCTCGAAACCATTCCAGAACAAGAAGTAATTCCACTCTTTGCCACTTATTTGCAATAGCTCACAAACCAAAAGTTTAATTAGACTGTGGTGGGATAATATACCTAAAACTTTATTGGGCTTGGCCTTGACTTGATGAGCCATTTTGGATAAGCTTCTGTGGAGAAAATATGGCAGATTGAGTGGGTTTCTACCAGTCAAATGATTTATGAGTTTAAAATGGTAAATCATCACTATGTTATATCACCCTTCACAAGTTATATAAACCATTATGGTTTTTAGTAACTGTTGCCATTTCTCTTCAAGGAAAGACACAGGAATGTATTTCTTCCATATCAAACCCCTATGTTTTGGTTCAAATAAGACCTAAATTCAACATTCTTAGTGATAGTAGTTTTAAACCATTTTTCTCCAGTCCTGGGAAGATCTGTCACTTCAGCTATGAGGGATTCATCTATCTCAAATTCATCCCTACCTATGATTTCTTTCTTTCCATCGAAATTAAGGGCAAAGGTCTCTGCCACCTACTGATGAGAACTCTGTAATTTTTTGCAAAAATTATAACACCCTGCATCCCTGAACAATTGACATACCTCTAGGTGTGATTCCAGGTAACTGATGTTGTCGAGCTCTTTCCTCAGGGTTGACCTTCCTTTCTTCATCTGTCACAATGCTTTTGTACACCTGTTATCAAAGAAACAGGTGTCGGGGGAGAGTTACACAGCGTAGAGTTAGGGAGATTCGGCTCAGTTCTGACAAAAATGAGAAAAATGAGGTGAGATTTAGAACATGGCACTGATTACAATGGATGTGGTAGAATGGTTTGTGATTTGCAGTAATAATGGTCGATAATTGTAATGATGGAGGGTACGTAAGAATATGTCTTGATGATACAACAATCCTGAAACGATTTGCTTATATCATACAGAGATCATCTCCCGGTCATGTACGGTTTGTTCTCCTGTCTTTTCGACAGCTAATTTGCAATTATAAAACTTCAAACCCGACGATTGAAACGTGTGAAAGGACGTGCTAACTCCTTGCATGCTTCTGCGATTTTGGTGGATAAAATAGCCTTGAATTCATTTGTTTAAGATAGATTTCAGTGGCTAATGAACAATCAAAATGTTCGCCTAAGCCACCGAAACCTGAGATTTGAATCAGATCAAATAAAAACTAAACAAAAGTCTATTTTAACTTTATTACATGCATAAAGATTTAAAAAATTAATAATGTATTTTTTTTAAGAGACATACTATCACCTAAAATGAAATAACTTGATTGATTTATTTGAGGAGATAACACTGGCTCCTATTGGGGGTGAAAGCCTCCGTGTGAGGTTTCAAGAACCATAGAACCAATGCCTTTCCTGTAAAAAAAAATTCAAAACTATCTGTTAGTGATTCCATTGGGCATGGAGTTATTTTGCAAAAAACGAAAATAAAAAATTGAAAATAAAATTTACAAATGACAAGGCTTTGAAGCCTTAGATGAAATAGAGTTTTAGAAAATCCCATTGACTGGGGCACCAAACATTTCTTCACCTTCCAGACTTTGCAGAATGAAGGTGTTTTTGTCTTGTACTTGAGTTATCATGAAAGGACCGGTCCACAAAGAATCAAACTTTCTGTGCTTGCCTTTATTTTTTCTAAGGGCATCATATTCAAGAACCTAGTCACCAACCTAAAAGTCATCCACCTTTTATTTTCTATCAAAAGTATCCTTGATCCTCTTTTGATGAGCTTATGATTTATCCACTGATTGTTCTCTGACCTGATGCAATTCTACCAAGTCAAGCATTCTTCTCACCATATCATCTGATTCAGTTTGTTCCTCCTGAAAAAACTTAGCCACTGGTAAAACTAGCTGAATGGGGAAAATGGAATCAGTGCCATAAACCAGTTTGAAGGGAGAAGTTCCTATGGATTTCTTGTTAGTTACTCTGTCTACCAAAAGAGAAAACTTTAGTTTAGAATCCCAGCTCTTTTGATTCTCCTCCAACAACTTTCTGATGATTCTGACTAGACTCTTATTGGACGACTCGTCAAGGCCATTACCTTGAGGGTGGTAGGAAGTAGAGTGTACCAATTGAATTCCCATTGACTTACACATGTCAACTAATGCATCATCTTTGAAGTTTGCTGCATTATCTGTCACTAAGATTTTTGGGCAACCGAATTTGATCAAGATGTTTTCATAGAGAAACTTCATGATGACGTGATGAGTGGAATTTCTAGTGGGGATTGCCTCTATCCACTTTGTAAAATAGTCAATATATACCAAGATCCATTTATGTTTACCACTAGATGAAGGATTAATCTTTCCTATGAAATCCAAACCCCACTGCTGAAAAGGACCATTCACTACAATAGGTCTCAGGGGCAGAGATTTTAGTTGTTGTTTTCTTGTGAATCTTTGACACTTATCACAAGATTTCACAAAGGTGCACACATTTGAAAAAAGAAAAGGACAATAATACCCAGCCCTTAAGATTTTATGAGTTGTGGTGTTCCAGTAATGATGGCCTCCAAAAATACTTGAATGAAACTGATGCATGACTTCAGTTGACTCTTCTTTGTCTAAACATCTTAGTAGTAAACAAGTAGGATCTTTCCAATACAAAATATTATCGTTAATGACAACTTTAATTTCTCTGAGCTTAAGGGCTCAGGCTTGAGTCATGCTAAGTTTAGGAGAAACCTACAACTTCTATAAAAAATGAATAATACCTGAATACCACTCACATGAAGACAAATTCTTAGCCACCTGTTGGTTCTCATGTTGTTCTTTCGCTGCTACCCCTATCTGCAAACCTTATGAAATTTACCCAATGAAATTTATGTCCAAAAGATCACAATTCTCTTCGATCAAAAGCTTGGCAAGGCCCTAGCCTTTTACCATCTTAGTGGGTTTCACTTCTATGTCAAACTCAATCAGCTTTGCGATCCATTTAGCTCTCTTTCCATCAATATCAGGCTAAGTCAAGACATACTTCAAAGAGGCTAAAGGAACATAGGAAACAAAATTTGCATGGAGGATATTAATTCTGAAAGCTTTTAATGACTTAACGAGAGAATAAGCTTGTTTTTCTATAGGATCATACCTTAGTTCAACATCTCTGAGTGATTTGCTGAAAAAAGCCACCGGGTGATCAAGACCTTCTTCAGCTTTTTGTAACAAGATTGTTGCCACTTTGTCATAGGAAGCAAAAGAGAAAATATAGAAGTTCTTGGTGTAATCCAGACTGATTAGAGTGGGGGATTCCATGATAGCCTGTTTGATATCCTGAAATGAACTTCTTTCATTGTCTGTCCATTTTATCTCAGATCCCTTGTTTAGCATAGAGGTTATGTGTTTCACTAACTCAGTGAAATTAGAAATAAATCTTCTGACAAAATTTTTCTTACTGAGTAGAGATTGGATATCCTTCTTTGACCTTGGTATGGACAACCTATGAATTGCTTCCACCTGAGCTGGATCAATTTTCACTCCTTCTGCTGAAACAATGTGGCCTAGCAGTTTACCCTTTTTGAGAGAAAATTGAGACTTTTTGGGGTTCAACGAAATACCGAACTGTCTGCATTTCAAAAATACTCTTTTCAGATGCTTTAGATGCTCCTCATGACTGCTAGAATAGACTGTGACATCATCAAGATAGATGAGGAAAAACTTGTCCTTCTCTCCCATGAAAGCTATGTCCATGGTCCTCTAAAAAGTGGCCCTGGCATTCATTAGCCCGAATGGCATCCTGGCGTACATAAAGGTACCCCAATGAGTAGTAAAGGTACTTTTTTCTTAGTCATCAAGATGTACAAAAACCTAGTTATAGCCTGAGAAGCCAGCTAGGAAAGACATGACAGTGGCCCCTGAAATTCTTTGCAGCAAGTGTTCCATCTTGGTTAGGGGATAGTTGTCTTTATTTCAGAATTTATTTAAGTTTCTAAAATCAATGCACAACCTGATCTCACCATTTTTATTTCTCACTATTACTAGATTTTCAATCCATTTAGAGTATCATAATGGGATTATGATTTTGGCATCAAGGATCTGTTTGATTTCTTTTTCAATTACAGGAAATAGGAGAGGACTGATAGGTCTCAATTTATGTTTGAAAGGGATGGTGTATTTCTCAAGAGGAATCTTATGTTGAATGACATCAAGATCATAGGTTTTCAGATCACTGTATTTCCAGGCAAAAACATCAGCAAATTCCTTCATAATGTTGCAATATTCTGACCTCTGATCAACAGTTAATTCAGTGGACATATTTATGAATTTAGGATGATTTTGGCTTCCTATATTGTTCTCATGAACAACAAGATCCTTCTCCTTCTTATCAAGTTTGTAGAGGACATCAATTTGGTCAAAAAACTTCTCAAGAGGCACCAAACCCTGAGGTATATAATTGTTGGGTAGTTGAACGATATCATGTTGACCCATTTTTCTTTTTAGCTTAGGCTTCTTGGATTCCTCTGCATTTTCATTTTCCCGGTCAATATGCATGTCAGAAAATTCATCTACAACTAGAAGAAATCTAGTAAGCTCATCATCATCTTCAAAAACTTTCCAATATTTGACATTGTCAGGCATGGATGGTCTATATTTGACTTGGATTTCATAATTTAGTCTAGGATGCATGGGAGGAATGAACATACTAGTTGAGACAAAAAGGGAATGAACAAGGTGATTTATAGCTCTGGGTATGTAATAAATATCAAAAATGGGAAAAGAGTCCTTGATTTTCCATACCTCATCCCTGTAAGCTTTCAACCTGATATGTTTTGCTTGTAAAGTACTATTCACTTGCTATATGATGAGATCCACATCTCGAAACACCTTTAGTCCTTTTATTCCCATCTCCTTGCAAAATTTAATCCCAACAACAAAGCCTCATACTCTGATATATTGTTAGTAGTTTTGAAATCAAGTTTAAAAGACAAATGAATAGACTCTTTTGAAGGAGAAATCAAAACTACACCTACACCTACTGAGTCTTTGCTACTGGCACCATCAAAGAACATGCTCCACATGAGAGTACCCTCTCCATCAGTTTGCTGATAAGTAGGATTTGTGAGCTACAAAGGAGCTGGTTGAGAATCATCTACTTCCAGAATGCATGCCCCAAAGTCTGTGTCTAATGCATAGATGGGATGGTTTACAGAATTGTTCCCATCACTAATGATGTAGGCAAGATGATTTTCTCTGTAAAGTATCTGTAACACACCCACTATCGAATTTTTTTAAAAATTTTGGGTTAATCTCCCATACAGGAGAAATCTCCACAAACTCGTATTAGCGAAATGTCAATCCCTGACTCTATACCAGGATTCGGGGTTCCTTCTATCGGGGTTTTGACACCCACGATATCTTGACAACTACAAACAACGATCTCTGATTCATCCCTTGGTTGTCTCAGCCCTACGTGGCTAAGCCTTTGATCCATACGATCGGTTCCTGCGTGACCATACGATAGCTTCTCATCGGGGTTTCAGAGTTTGTGGTGTCGAAGTGCCCATGTACCCGGAACTCCCGATTCTCTGATGTGTTCCTTGCGTATTGGCTTTCCGGGCTAAGTCCTGGTCAATACGACCACGATGTTCACAAGACCATAGTATTAATGCTTGTCGGGGTTTGGCGCCTTTCAATGTCATGGCGCACCAGTCCCCTGGGTTCTCGACGCGTCTTGACACTGGCTAGCCCCCCCTTGGCTATACCATGGCCCATGTGACCAATTACCATATGACTGTCACTGTATAACCTTCTGTCGGGGTTTCGACATTTGCGATGACATAGAACACATATACCCGAGACTCACGATATCCCGATTCCCGATTCTCTCCGGATGCTTGACACACGTCCCTTGAATCAACGACTCATTATTATGTCGGGAATTCGCATATCCCGGTTTTGTAATGTAATGGTTTCATGTCCTTGAAACCCCCGATACGTCGATCCCCGATTTGTCGAATTTCGACTTTCTGGGATCTCTCGCCACGCGTCCTCGCTTATGAACGGCTCAGATCTCATCGGGAAATCGCGGATCGCGATTTCCTGTTGTACAATTTCCTTACCATCGAAAACTCCGATGAACAAAACTCCGACGACGCCCGATCTTTTGCCACCTGTCCTCGCAGACGGACGGCCTGGATTGATTCTCGGGGTTTCAGGACTTATGATGTCCTGGTTCTCATGGCCTCGAGAACTCCGATTTTCCGACAGCTAATACTCCGACCCACTCCAGATCTCCGACACCTGTCCCTCAAATGGACGATTCAGATTGTATCAGAAAATCGCGTATCGCGATTCCTTTGTACACAAGTTGCACGACTCAGGAAATCCCGATACCCCGAACTCCGACTCTCCGGGATCCACTGCCATGTGTCCCTATTGTTGGATGGCTCAGATCCTATCGGGAAATTGCGGATCACGATTCCATTATGTATGAGTCTTTTGTTCCGGAAACCCCGATTTCCCGATCCCTGACTTTACGGAATCTCCTGACACGCGTCCTGCACAATGGACGGTCCAGATCTGATCGGGAAATCGCATATCACTATTTCAAATTGTAATGGTTCTATACTCCCCAAATCTTCGATGGTAAAACCCCAACGCCTCCCAAACGCTGACACGTGTCCTGCTGAGATCAACGGCTAGGATCTGTTCTTCTGCACACTAGAGTTTAACTCCGGCGCATCTTCTCGAGACCTGACGGTTGTCGGGGCTATGATCTAAGATCTGATGGTTCAGATCATTTCCTCGCATGCCTACCCCTGCACTTAACCCCCTGCGCAGCTTCTCCAGATCCAACGGCTGACGGGTAATTGGATCGAGATCTAACGGTCTAGATTCATTCTTTTGGGTCTTGGAGTTTACGATCCCAATTTCTCGTTCCTCACGATGATAGAGGGAAAAGGGGCAAGGTATGTAACGCCTGCATTACTTCCGTCAATCTAATGGTCATGAAAGACTATATATCCTCCGACGAGATCTCATTCGTCGACTTATTTTATCTCACAACACTACTATATTGAGACCTCAATAGGATCGTTCCTCCTCGTACAGGTTAATAAGGCCTGTGCGTTCGAATCCTTATTCTGGGTTCTAAGTGAACCTTTCCGAGGAGGGAATCTCTGTGAAGAGATCCTTATCGGGTCATTCCCGGGAGCAGATAAAGGAAGACAACTCCCCGAGAGTGGCTGGGCATGATTAGATTCCTTTATCAACGTGAGTCAAGCACGGTTTCCTCGGTGTTAAGCATATATCGTCTTATTCATCTCAAGCACTACGCGGACATTCTTAGCTGAAATCATTTACTATCTCATGGTTCTATGAGAAAATATCTACTCCTTATTTAACAATTACTGCACAAAAATTCTTTCACAGATAACATTTACAATTCCACCAGTCTATGAACATATGTGACAGCATATAATTTCAAATGCAATATAAGCAAAACACTTATCAGAAATAACTTCAGCAATGGAAGCAACTGCTGAGAGGGGTGCTCGTTTCCACCCAACCGTAGGCG
>ML806297.1:134615-157023 GCA_009831015.1 Picea engelmannii
TGAGTGAAAAGACAAACGTTGGGTATTAGTCAAGAGTTAAATACATTTGATAATTTGTGCATAATTTCATAATTCTTTCACATGCACACACAGTCGGGTGTTCATATTCCAAGTTTTTAATCCTGGATAAGATAGTTAAGTCAAGGGTTACTCTTCATAGGAGTGTTTCGTACGAGGTTTATGCGCGACTGGTGCGACTGGTGCATGAGCCCAATCAGGCCGAGTGTTGTAACCATGCTCTGATACCACTTTGTAACACACCCACTATCGAATTTTTTTAAAACTTTTGGGTTAATATCCCATATAGGAGAAATCTCCACAAACCCGTATTGGCGAAATGCCAATCCCTGACTCTATACCAGGATTCAGGGTTCCTTCTATCAGGGTTTTGACACCCACGATATCTTGACAACTACAAACACCGATCTCCGATTCATCCCTTGGTTGTCTCATCCCTACGTGGCTAAGCCTTTGATCCATACAACCGGTTCCTGCGTGACCATACGACAACTTCTCGTCGGGGTTTCGGAGTTTGTGGTGCCGAAGTGCCCATGTACCCAGAACTCCCGATTCTCCGATGTGTTCCTAGCATATTGGCTTTTCGGGCTAAGTCCTGGTCAATACGACCACGACATTCACAAGACCACAGTCTTAATGCTTGTCAGGGTTTGGCACCTTTCAATGTCATGGCGCACCAGTCCCCTGGGTTCTCGATGCGTCTTGACACTGGCTAGCCCCCCCTTGGCTATACCATGGCCCATGTGACCAATTACCATATGACTGTCGTTGTATAACCTTCTGTCGGGGTTTCGGCATTTGCGATGACACATAACACATATACCCGGGACTCGTGATATCCCGATTCCCGATTCTCTCCGGATGCTCGACACGCATCCCTTGAATCAACGACTTATTATGATGTCGGGAATTCACATATCGCGGTTTTGTAATGTAACAGTTTCATGTCCTTGAAAACCCCGATACGCCGATCCCCGATTTGCCGAATTCCGACTTTCTGGGATCTCTCGCCACGCGTCCTCACTGATGAATGGCTCAGATCTCATCGGGAAATCGCGGATCGCGATTTCCTATTGTACAATTTCCTTACCATTGAAAACTCCGATGAACAAAACTCCGACGACGCCCGATCCTTTGCCACCTGTCCTCGCAGACGGACGGCCCGGATTGATTCTCGGGGTTTCGGGACTTATGATGTCCTGGTTCTCATGGCCTCGAGAACTCTGATTTTCCGACGGCTAATACTCCGACCCACTCCGGATCTCCGACACCTATCCCTCAAATGGACGATTCAGATTGTATCGGAAAATCGCGTATCGCGATTCCTTTGTACACAAGTTGCACGACTCAGGAAATCTCGATACCCCGAACTCTGACTCTCTGGGATCCGCTGCCATGTGTCCCTGCTGTTGGACGGCTCTGATCCTATCGAGAAATCGTGGATCGCGATTCCATTATGTATGAGTATTTTGTTCCGAAAACCCCGATTTCCCGATCCCCGACTTTACGGAATCTCCTGACACGCGTCCTGCACAATGGACGGTCCAGATCTGATTGGGAAATCGCATATCGCGATTTCAAATTGTAACGGTTCTATACTCCCCAAATCTCCGATGGTAAAACCCCAACGCCTCCCAAACGCTGACACGTGTCCTGCCGAGATCAACGGCTAGGATCTGTTCTTCTGCACACTAGAGTTTAACTCTGGCGCATCTTCTCGAGACCTGACGGTTGTCGGGGCTATGATCTAAGATCCGACGGTTCAGATCATTTCCTTGTATGCCTACCCCTACGCTTAACCCCCTGCGCAGCTTCTCCAGATCCAACGACTGACGGGTAATTGGATCGAGATCTAACGGTCTAGATTCATTCTTTTGGGTCTTGGAGTTTACGATCCCAATTTCTCGTTGCTCACGATGATAGAGGGCAAAGGGGCAAGGTATGTAACGCCTGCGTTACTTCCGTCAATCTAATGGTCATGAAAGACTATAGATCCTCCAACAAGATCTCATCCGTCGACTTATTTTATCTCACAACACTACTATCTTGAGACCTCAATCGGATCGTTCCTCCTCGTACAGGTTAATAAGGCCTGTGCGTTCGAATCCTTATTCTGGGTTCTAGGTGAACCTTTCTGAGGAGGGAATATCTGTGAAGAGATCCTTACCGGGTCATTCCCAAGAGCAGATAAAGGAAGACAACTCCCCGAGAGTGGCTGGGCATGATTAGATTCCTTTATCAACGTGAGTCAAGCATGGTTTCCTCGGTGTTAAGCATATATCGTCTTATTCATCTCAAGCACTACGCGGACATTCTTACACTGAAATCATTTACTATCTCATGGTTCTATGAGAAAATATCTACTCCTTATTTAACAATTACTGCACATACATTCTTTCACAGACAACATTTACAATTCCACCACTCTATGAACATATGTGACAGCATATAATTTCAAATGCAATATAAGAAAAACACTTATCATAAATAACTTCAGCAATGGAAGCAACTGCTGAGAGGGGTGCTCGTTTCCACCCAGCCATAGGCGTAGCGACTCCTAATGGATTTACCACTAGCCACCCCCGAGCTGAGACCACGATGTCCTGAGACCTGCGTCTCTCTGTCTGCCAGTGCCCAGGAGCGAAGGTTGCAATCCTCCCTCTCTGCGATCACTCACTCTGCGTAGAATTGCCAGAGTTCCCCTCGCATCTGCCCCCTTGCAATTGCCTCTACCATACGCCGTATCCTCTCGCGAGGTTGCATGTGGCACGATTACCCTTGCGTTGGTCAGTCATGATGGCTCTACGGATAGGCGGTTCACCTCCCCATCCCTCATCAAGCCATCAACCTACCAGCTTGCAAGGCATTTATTTCAGGGCTAGCGAGCCGCTTTTGGTTCTCCGAGCCAGTGGAGTCCAAATACGGTATTCAATTCTTGGTGGAAGTTAACGCCCCTTTTTCAAGGTGCCCTCCACCACCATCGTGGTATCTTTTTCGCACATCCCCTCTCAGCAGTTCTGCAATAAATTCAATAATATTCAATCTATCATTTACATTTATTGACCTCTTCCTGCAGGTCCATTTACAACACATATTCATACTTATGAGTTTTTTCCATAGTCCTTGTCCAGTTCAGTTATATTTACAATCTGGGGGAAACAGGGTGTTACAGTATCTTTAGCTCTCCTCCAAACACCAGGACTATGGCATATGAAAGATTCATATGCAAGGTACCTCCTAGCCTTTTTCTCCATGAACGTGACAAGAGGAGGCCAAACTTGGGTGGGATATTAGCCACTACAACATCCATTAGCATGCTTCTCATTGGCAGTTGGGCAAGGTTTATGACAAGGTATTTTATGAGGCCGAGGCATATGACTTTCCTAGAGTCGAAAGAGAAGAGATCATGGTAAGGTTCTATGATGTCAAGCCCAATTTTCTCCATCACTTGTTTAGGCATAAGATTGTGTGACGCTCCCGAGTCAAGCAAGCAGTTGTGAAGGATCTTGTCATGGATATTCAGGGATATGTAGAAGGGTGGACAAGAGTCATCTCAGTCTTCTACCATAGGTCCTATACTCATTGTGGGCTTGTCATATTGAAGGTTTACATAATCAGCAGCTAGGGGAGTCTTTGGTTGAAGGAACTTCAGGATAGCAGACTTGAATATGTCATTCTTCATAAGTTTAGTTAATGGCATAGGTATTTTTACCTTTTGAATTTATGATTCGAAATTAAATGAATATGATATTTTATTGAAAGGTTTTACCTCATTAGAAGGAGCTCTAAGGGACACATGTTCTTTAGCTTGGGGCTGAAATTACTTCTACTATTGTTTTGCAGGAGTGGAGGTCTGCTTTGTAGGAGCAACAAGTTGCTTGGCAACAACATCTTTCTTTTTTCCAGGGGCAACAAGAAATGGCTTTGGAGCGACAGTATTAGATCTTAAATTGTAACCTGGTTGATAATCTATCTGATAAAAAGATTCTTCAATGCTTGCCTCATTAATCTGTTCGTCAATCTGGGCCTCCTCATAATCTATTTGTTTCAATAAGGAGGAAGCATTATCATCCCCAAAGCAATTGATGTTGTCTTCTTCTTCAACTTCATCATGAGATAGCTTCTTCTCTTCTTCTAGCACTGCATTTTGGAAGGGGTCCATGATCCTTTGGTCTTTAGCTGCATTCTTGTTTCTCTGAAAGATCTAGACCTACCAGTTGTTCCTTTTGTAAGGGAATGCATTGGGATTCCTGGGAGCATAGGCATTAGGCTCTTTACTTCTTGTTGGCTACTGACTCTGAATTTTTGGTTTTGACATTTCTGAGGTCAAGTTGTCCAACATCTTGGCCATATTTTCCATTTGGGTATTTGAAGAAGAAGGAGGATCAACAAACGACTTATTTCTCTCAAATTTTTCTTTAAGTTTCTAAGATGCCATAATGTTAGATTCAACCTCAAGAGCACTGTCTTGCATTAAAGCGAGTGTGGATGACCTTCTTTCTATAAGGATTAAGAAAAATTCTAGATCAAAGGCAAAAGACTAAGTAATCTCTGATGATGCATCAGTTGGCTTGATCTCTGTTGGGATATTTCCAAACATCTTATTGAATCTTTTGGTGAAGTCTGAGAAAGACTCTCCATTTTCTCTTCTTAGATTTCCAAATTCAGTAATATAATAAAAGAGGTCTCTTCTTTCTCCCCAATGTTTCAAAAACACTTCATCTAATTTATCAATACCTGCCACTAAATTTGTTGGCAGTTCCTTGAACCACTTCCTGGCTTGACCATCCAAGCTCTACACAAAAATTCTGGTCCAAACATCTTCCTATGAAATGTTAATATTCTCAGAATAAGAATAGAAAGCTTCTATATGTTGTTCAATAGTATAATCCCCAGATCCAGTAAACTTTGGCATATATTTATGATAATCTCCTGTTGGCGTGGTTGATAAGGGATTGGGAAACACAAGAGGGGCATACCTATTGGCTAAGATTTGTTCCATTTTTGTCAAAGGGGCAGCCATGGCAATCTTGGGGGTTGATGCAGAGGAAGAATTTTCTGTAGATGATGGCTGAGATAGGATAGGTGAGACTATGGACAATGGTAGTCTTACTTCACTAAGGAATGAAGGGGAAGCACTGGTAGGATGACTACCCTGGAATGTGTTTCCTGAATAAGGTGGAAAGTAAGAAGCTCTGTAAAACTGATCAAGCAGGAAGGCCAATTTTTCTTCACCCTTAGAGGAAATATATTGTAAAATATCTTCAAGAATGGGCAGACTGGTATGAGTATGGAAAAATCTCTCTACAGGCTCAGTTGGTGAAGAATTCAAGGAAGAGGAAGAGTCCTCTTCTTGGATAGATTCTACAACTTCTTCTCCTAAGTTGGATATAGTAACATGCTCAGAAATAGAATCTATACCATCATAGGAAATTGAAGGCTCATCACCCTTCAAGCTTTCTGACACAATTTCAATTTTCTGAGAACTAGAAGTTTCAGTAGAAGGGGATTCGACAAGAGTTTCTCTAGATACAAAATAAGAAGTGTTTCTTGAAATACCTGGTTTAGATTCTCTTGTAGATCTAGAAGTTTGTCTTTACAATTCTTTTCCACTTCTGATGATCTTCTCAGTATCTGGAACTGGTGCTGCTAGTGGTCTTTCTTGGTTTGACCTGGTATGAGCCCTTCTCGGAGGCACTTCGTTCCAATGGATTCACCAGATAGATGGTGACAACCAAAAATTTGTCCAAACTTTGTCTATCATCAAAGTTGGATCTTGTTGTCTCCCAAGGACGTTGAGCTTCAGTCTCCTCTCCCTGGTAATGGTGTCAATTTGTTATCACTCCAGGAAACTCTCCTAGGCTGTATCTCAGAGATGCCTGGTAACTTAACCTTTTTGTAGTTATTTTCTCAATAATGGGTGTTGGTTTGGATCAATATGAATATATAAATCATTGGATTGTATCCTCAAGACAGTCTAGCTATATTCATGGAGTACAAGGCCTTAAATATCTATAATCAGATAGATTTGTAGATAAAATGGATAAGAAAACCAATCAATTAACCAGAACATACATAACAATATATATGATGGGTCAAAAAACTAGGAAAGGATGCTTATGATTCTTGCTTAATAATCAAAAGGTAAGATGACAATTACCATGGGACCTTTAAACATAGACAAAGAAATGATTTCAACTCATAGGCATAGAAAAAGATAAAGAGAGTTTGATAATAACAATGAAAGAATCTTGCAGGCTTAATATATTAAAGAAAGTGTCTTTATCATAATAACAATGGATTACATAACTGAAAATCGAACCCTTTGTTCATCAAATATTTTGGGCTTTATATCCGTTTATAAACAGTTTCAAGATTCTAGATTACTAGATCGAATTTTGCCTAAAATAGAAAATCAATAACTGGCCCAAGAAAGTAGGCAAAGATCCTATAAACTAGGTCAATTCAAATTCTCGAATGATATTTATGTTCTTTAGATTCTTTGGCAGGTGTAGTGAGACTTCTAAGGATGCTAGATCTCATGTGATATGAGAGGAGTCGAACATGACACTTGTTGACAGTCAAAACAACTTCATATCCTTGAAAATAACTAACCGTTTTTTACCTTTCTGTCTTTTAGAGCACCTCCAAAACCAAAACAAACTCTTGATAAGGATGTCATTAATTATCTTCCATCGATTGGAACCATTTATGAGTCTTTTGGACAAGGGAAACTTGGACCTATGCAAAAATATTAACTTTCTGCCTTATCAGTGCTTTCAGTAGCTAGAGTAGATAGAATTCGAACCAATTAGCTACCGAAAGCTCTAGTTTCGGTGGCTAATGAACAATAGATACGTTCTCCTAAACCACCAAAACTTGAGATTAGTGAAATTATCAAAATTTCAAAAATACCTTTTGTCTTAGCTAAAAACCACCTTAGGACTGATCTTTTTAGGCTTCTGCATCTTGCTGAAAGATTTTAGGGTTATTGGTTGCCTCTGGTTCATTGCACTGAACTACCACCTCTGTTAGGGTTTCAAGAGTAGCATGTGTTTGAGCCTAGTGTTTTGAATACATATCTTGTTTCCTCAAAGCCTTGACCTTTTTCTTCAAGCCCTGAGCTACTCTCCATAAGTTGTTGTAGTCTTTTACAATCTTGTCCTTCTTTTTCTTTTCCTTTATGCTTTCATGAGCTAATCTTTCCAAGGATGAGTTTCTTTCTGCAAAGTTCTTTGATAGGGTTTCATACCTAGTTTTGATTACCCTTTCTAGCACTTCTTTCTCGGCTAACTTCTTCCTAATCTTCTTGATTTCCTTTGATTTACTCAGCTTCACTCGTTTGCTAGATGAGGGATCTTCAATTTGTGGTTCTTGTTCTTCTTGAGGTGTAGGTGATGGAAGGTCTTGATAACTTGTTGTGTA
This sequence comes from Picea engelmannii, assembly GCA_009831015.1. NCBI lineage: Eukaryota > Viridiplantae > Streptophyta > Pinopsida > Pinales > Pinaceae > Picea > Picea engelmannii. Next base: position 142,059 of record ML806297.1, read on the forward strand.
TATATCTACAAAATCATAATTTTCACTCCCTGTGGTAACAGAATCCTCGTGCCCTGTTTCAATCTAGTGCTCTTCATCCTTCGAGTTTGTGCAAGGAAGATTAAGAATGCTTTTGCTCACTGGGGATTCTTTGGCCTTTTATTTTTCACTGTTGAAATTTAATTTCTTCTTAGTTTTGTCAAGCTTAGAGGAAAGAGACGGTGGATTAACTGGAGCTAGAGAGATAGCTCTCCTCCTCTTTCCACTTCTCGGAGTAGAAGACTTCTTGGAATGAGGACTATTTTTACCCTCTGGTTGTACCTCAGTCTGGAAACCATTCCAAAACAAGAAGTAATTCCACTATTTGCCTCTTCTTTGCAACAACTCACAAACCAAATGTTTAATCAGAATGTGGTGAGATAATCTACCTGCAAATTTATTGGGCTTGGCCTTGACTTGATGATCCATTTTGGATAAGATTTTGTGGAGAAAATAGGGCAAATTGAGTGGGTTTCTACTAGTCAAATGATCTATGAGTTTAAAATGGTAAATCATCACTCTGTTATATCTCCCTTCACAAGTTATATAAACAATTATGCATTTTAGTAAATGCTACCATTCCTCTTCAAGGAAATACATAGGATTGTCTTTCTTCCATATCAAACCCATGTGTTCTGGTCTCAAATAAGACCGGAATTCAACATTCTTAGTGACAATAGTTTTAAACCTTTTTCTCCAATCCTCGGAAGCTCTGTCACTTCAGCTATGAGGGATTAATCTATCTCAAATTCATCCTGAACTATGATTTCTTTCTTTCCATCGAAATTAAGGGCAAAGGCCTCTACCACCTGCTGATGAGAACTCTGTAATTTTTTGCAATACTTATAACACCCTGCATCCCTGAACAGTTGACATACCTCCGGGTGTGATTCCAAGTAACTGATGTTGTCGAGCTCTTTCCTCAGGGTTGAACCTCCTTTATTCATATATCACAATGCTTTTGTACACCTGTGATCAAAGAAACAAATTTCAGGGGAGAGTTACACAACATAGAGTTAGGGAGATTTGGCTCAGCTGTAACAAAAATGAGAAAACTAAGGCGAGCTTTAGAATGTGGGACTGATTACAAGGGATGTCGTAGAACGGTTTTTTATTTACACTAATCATGGTCGATAACTGTAATGATGGAGGGTATGTAATCATATGGCTTGATGATACAAAAATACTGAAAAGATTCTCTTATATCATATAGATATCAGCTCCCAGTCATGAATGGTTCATTCTCCTGTCTTTTTGGTGGCTAATTTGCAATTATAAAACTTCAAACCCGACAGTTGAAACGTGTGAAAGGACGTGCTGACTCCTCCCCCACTTCTGATATTTCAGTGGCTAAAATAGCCCCGAGTTCCTTTGTTTAAGCTACCAAAGGCTAAGGCTTTTGGTGGATAATGAACAATCAAAATGTTCACCTAAGCCACTGAAACCTGAGATTTGAATCAGATCAAATAAAACCTAAACAAAAGTTTATTTTAACTTTATTACATGCATAAAGCTTTCAAAAATGATATTTAAAACATTAATAATGTATTTTTTTTAAAATACATCCTATCAACTAAAATGAAATAACTCAATTGATTTATTTGAGGAGATAACATGACCCATCCATTGAGATCTCCTTGTCGACCTTTCTTTTATCAAGATCATGTTTCCTGTTGCTTTAAAGGAGTTCCCAAAACCCAAAGGTTGCAAGCCTATTGGACCTCCCTCATCATGTATGATTCATCAAGATGGCAAATAAACACCTTTTCTAGAGTTATTGACATATGGAGCCCACAAGCCTATCAAATCTCCTGTATCGATAAAATCTCTCATGTTTCTTCTCCCATCCCTCCTTAACATAAGTCCCTTTTCATGAATAAATGACCCAAGATGTGCACACAACTATCCTTTTTCTCAATTGAAATCGAAGCAACCCACATTTTTCTTTCATTGCAACTATCAGAGTTTGACAAACCATCGGGCTCAACACATAAAATTTATTATTTATATATGAAAATTTCCCTATGATTTTATCGATCCAATAATTCCATCGAACTCTCCTACCAAACCCACTTTTTACTGAGCCTCCACATTGGCAAGTTAGGCTAGATTTAGATCTTCTTACCCTACCAATTTTCATCACAGGGGTGATGTGGTGACAATGTGTTGATATAAATAGCTACACTAATATGTTTTGAATCACCTTAAGATTCATATGTAATGCACTAAAATGACTCACCCTTTAGAGAAAATGTTTCAGGTGCCCCCCCTGAAGACCATTAGCCTGACTAAATCTCGAATACCATTAGAATGTGCATGTCTGACAAACTTACTAGCTTTGTCCTTCGCAAGAGCCTATCTGGTTTTCCCTTATGACATTGTTATCGGAAACCCTCCCATCTTAAGACATAGCTCAGAACCACTTGGAGAATTTTATTTCTGAGTACCATATTGTTGAAATAATGTAACTGCAAAGTGTATTCTTATTATTATTTGATATATTATTCATTGGATCAATCCCCATTGTGGATTGATCATATCAGCTATTGTAAAAGGACCAAATCCCCTTTTGCAGATTGGTCATAATGTAATTGTAATAGGAAGAATGAAAAGTCAGCCCCATAATATATTAAAGAGGCCCCGAAATATAATAAAGGTGGTTATAACCACCCAATTTGAGAAGTCGACCCTGCCAGTGAAGAGACACTTCACACGTGCAAGATTTGTATAAATAAGGAGGCTAGCACCTCACTTAGACACACACCACACTTGCTCATTGAGAGACAAGTTTCAGAATTGTAGTTGGAGAAGAGAGAGAGAGAGAGTGGTGCACCTTTCAGAGAGGATCTTCTGTATTAGCTTGAGTTATCTCTTGGCATTGTATTGGCTATCTATAATAAGGAAGTTTTGTTGGGTTTTCTCCCTCTAGAGGGTTTCCTAGGATAAATGTTGTGTCTCCTATGATTGTTTATTTCTCAATGATATTGTGTTATTCTATTGTTATCTATTGAAATGCAAATAACTATAATAATGGCTTAAACATTAACATGGTATCAGAGCCAAGCTGAAGGAAGCATCTTTCACAAGAGTGAAAGCCATCACTGTTGTCATACATGCAAATTAGGGTTTTTTGATGGTGAAGATTTTCATCCCTAAAACCACCTAGAAACATGTTCCCTCCCCCAAGGATTACTTTGGCACTCTCAGTGCACCTTTTCAGTGGCTAGATCTCCCGAAAAGTGATACCCTAGTTTCATAAAGTATAAGAAGTACCAAAAAACCAGTGTAGCAGAAGTACTAGAAGTACCAGAGTACCAGAGGTACCAGAAAACTAAAAGCACCAGTCCAGAAATCTGTAGATCAGGTTTGGAAGAGAAAAAGTTGGATTTTCCTAGATCCAAACATACTAGGCTACTCACCTCAGCCAAGAACACCCCCTGGTAAGTTAAAAATTTAATTTTGAGAACTTTCGTTTTTCGGTCATTTTCCTAGCTCTAGGTAAAAGATGTCTATAAGCACTAAGCTTGTTGACAATCTCAAAGGCGTGGAAAACTTCTCTTCGTAGAAGTATAGGATTCTACTCATTCTTGAAGAGAATGACCTAGAAAAATTCGTCAAAGGAGAAATTCTAGAACCCGACGATGCTGAAGAAAAAGCCAAGCATCAAAAGGACACAATCAGGGCCAAAAGAATCATTGCAGATTCAATCAAAGACCACCTGATTCCTTATGTGTCATCTAAGAAGACTCTGAAATAAATTTTTAATTCCTTGACCAAACTGTATGAAGGAAATAACATAAACCGAAAGATGAATCTAAGAACTCAATTGAAGAATACAAGGATGCAGAAAGGAGAAACAATTCAAGAATATTTCTCGAGAATCTCAGAATTAAAAGAATAACTAGAAGAGATTGGAGATAACATAGATGAATACAAACTCATAATGACAGCCCTAAATGGTCTCACAAGACCTTCAGATTCATTCATCCAAACGATATGTGCTAGAATGGAGAAACTGAAGTTTAATAGTCTATGGGAAGAATGCATCCAAGAAGAAACAAGAGTAGCTAACCATGAAGCGCTACTAGAAAGAGATGATGATCAAGCCCTATCTACTCACACCAAAATAGGAAGGAAGAAACCCTACTTTCAAAAGGAGACTCATAAAGATCCTCAACCGTCAAACAAATTCAATAATAAAGAATCTCATCCAAGGAGATTTCAGAAGAAAGGACAACGAAGGGAAAGAGATTACTCATCTGTACAATGCTATCATTGTGACAAGATGGGACACATTGCAAAATTTTGTCCAACCAGACAAGAAGAATACAAGAGAAAACATAAGAGGCACCATGCCCATTTATTCGAAGATGAAGAGCCACCCGCAAAGATGATAAGAGAGCAGATCAAAGACCATGTCTTAATCTCGACCCTCTCAAGATATGTAACATCTGGAGAGGACACTTGGCTCAGTGATAGTGGTGCATCTAAGAACATGAAGAGACACAAAGACATTCTCTCTTGTATCTCAGAAAAGAATTTTTCTCAGAAAGTGACACTTGGAGATGATTACCAATATCCCATCAATGGAGTTGGAGAATCAAACCACAAACTGAATTCAGGGAATTCACTAAAAATAAAGGGTGTACTATATGTACCAGGTTTGACTAAGAACCTACTCTCCATTTCAACTTTAGAAAAGAAAGGCTTGAGAGTTTCCTTTATAGATGGAGAAGTTCTTATGTGGGCTAAAGGAGAAACCTTAAATGAAGCAATCATCGTTGGAAGTGAAGAAAATGGCTTGTATAAACTAAAGGGTCACATAGAGGCTGCCATGACCCACACCATTGAAAACTCATGTGAACTTTGGCATAGAGTATTAGCTCACATCAACTACAAGGTGACGTTGTCACCCCCTACCTTAGCAGGTTCTGCACAACCTCCCGGTCTAAGGATCGTTCTAAAACTTCCTTGAGCGAAAGAGGCTCTTTTGGCTCCTTATTGGAACCTCAAATTCTTGATCCACAGGTCATTCCTTGAAAACCCCACCTACACAAACATACATCAAGTGTGAGCTTTTACCTGTACATGGCCCCTAACACGACTCTGCTTATTTCCCGATATATATTTTTGGGTTTCGGGACTTCCTGAGTCTTGATGTCGAGAACCTATGCCTTCTCGATCCCCCAATCTTCAAAATGGAACTCAACGGAGATTAGCCCCCCTGGCCATATCTTTGGTCCATGTGACCACTCTTCATATGACCACAACCTTCTTTGGAACTTTCAACTTCGTGAGCCTTGACTCTTAGTCTTCGGGATTCCCAAAATGCCAAATCCTTGTATCCCAAAATGTCGCTCCCCGATTTCCTCCTCCAAGGATTACTTTTCCCTAGATCTTCGTGTTTCATGATTTCAGAGTTTCAATTGTCGGAGTGCTCAGTTCTCTGTAGAGGGATCCTTGAATTGCCAATTTCCGAAATCCCGATACCCAATGCGACCACAGCCTCACTCTCCTTTATGTCATATTTCGCGACTTTGGGACTTTCACCGTAAAGTTTCCCAAATCCTTGCCCTCGGAACTTCTGAAATCCTGATTGCCGGTATGCCGAAATCCTATTTCATGACCCGACAATACTCCTCCTGTACTTTCAGGAATTCATGTTTCGCGATTTCGCGATGCAAGGTTGCCCGATCCTTGCTCCTTGGACTTCCTGGTACCTGAAATATCGAAATGCCAAATCAAAGGGAGATCAACGACTGTGATCTTCCCGCATCCAATGGCTCATGTTCTTTTAGGATTTTATGGTTCAAGGGTTCCGAACTCTTACCCCTTCATCTTTCGGTAGCCAAAATATCGAGATCACCTTCCTTTCAGGGATTTCGCCGAAACCTCAACTGCGTGTTCCTTTTCTCAAAATTTCGGGATTCGTGGTTTCATGAACCCTCCGCAACAGATGTTGCTCCTTAGAACTCCTGGTAGCCGAATCCCTGATATGACGAAATGCAAATTCTCGGTGGGCTTCTGGATGTCCACCACGCGTCCTCCCACAAACGGATGACCACAATCCTCTCATAGTTTTGAGACTTTCACTATGAAGTGACCCGATCTCTTGTCATGAGGATTCCCAAAATGTTGAACCCCGAATCTCTGAAATGATGAAATGATCTAGTAGCTCCTCTCCTTTGGATATGAGGATTAAACCTCGTGCATCTCCTCCTAGATCTGATGGCTATCGGCTATCCACATAATATTTGACGGCCCAGATCTGTTCTCTTCTCTCATGTTCTCCTCCTGTTGCTACTTCGACGTGAAATCTCAATAGTCCAGATATTTTCCTCTACCTGATCCAACAACAACTGTGCTCCTTGTTGAGCTTATGCTTTCTTCCTCCACCTTGGAATATTTCCAAAGAATCAAAGGCCTCGGCCTTTTCTCCTACTACAAAGCCTGTACTCACAGCTTCTATCTACATTCTTCCAAAATGCTTTCCCTCCTAAGCTTCCTTAGACTCAAAACCTCCAAAGGGTCTCCTTTCAGCCTCTGCTATTACTTGTAGGGATCTGTGCATGAAATCACTCTCCCTTCTGATATTTATTCTCTTTGAATCCTCGAAGGATTATTCATCCTCTGTGCTCCTTGCAGGTCTCTGTCCCTCCTAGACTTTGCTTTCTCTGAACCAGTGAAAGAATTCCCGACTCCTACACTCTTTGCAGAGTCTCTGCATGCATGAAGGTGTTATCTATCCTGAGCTTGTCTGCTGCTCAGACCTCTAAGGGACTTCACCCTTTTTCCTTCTCCCTCAGATGGAAAATTTAATGTCCTCTTGGAAATCTTTTGCTCAAGCAACTCCTTGCTGAGCCTGCAGGGTGTTCAGCAACCCTATGCAGATCCTCTCCTAGACTCTCCTTTGTTCCAGAACTCAAAAGAGTTCTTTCCTATGCTCTATCTTCACATCCACTCAATGCTCTGACCCTCCTGGCAGAGTTCCTCCAAAATCCTCAGTGATTCTGATTTCTCCTTGAACTCACAATGGAGTTCTTCCTCTTCAATGCAACCTCTGCATCTACTCGATGCCCACTTGGAAGAGCTCTTCAGAACTCCTTAGAGATTCTGTCTTCTTCTGTTCCTTTCCTCTGCACAGTCCTATCTCCAAGGTGTTTAACAACCTTGAGATCTTTCCCTAAGTTTAAGACTTCAGCTGGTGCACCCTCCTGGCACGTCTTTGTCCAAATTCCACAAAATTGGAAGTGCACTCTATGCACTAGATTTCAGAACCCGTAGTGTTCTGTCACTCCCTCTTGGCATGAATCCTAAAAGAAAGCCAAATATGAAATCAAAGAACCCATAGATAGAAAAACCTATCTGTCCCTGCAAATGCACACCAACACACATTCACAGCATATAAAGAACACATCAAAGCATTCACCCAACACAGAATGACATACAGGAAAAAATATTGTTTGTATTAATGTAAAATGCCTCATTTACAAGGTGTTCTTGAGCTCAAATTTTTTTATAGAGTCTCAGCTCATTCCTCTCTTATCTCAACTCATGCAAATCTCTCCTATCTCTCTATCCTACTTCCTCCTTCCTTCCTTCCTACGAAAGGATCTTTTTACATGAGGGGGCTCTTTGAGCTCTTCCCTCCAAGCTACCTACTCTATTCAATTACATTGAATTTACAATGAATGGTTGTCTAGTCCAGATCGAAGCTAGATTCAGCCTTACAACCATTAAAGGATATCTAAATCTAAAGCCTTCATCTAGGCACGAACTTTTGGCTCTAACAGCCTTATAAACATTATTTTTTTTTTATTCAAATTCAAAATTTGAATATGAGAGGGTTGTTCCTATCTTCCTCATTGAATGCTTGCACTGAGTGGGCTGGTTGGCTGGTACATGGCTGGCTTGGGAGCGATGCTCCTGCATCATACTCCTATGCTACGAAAATTCATGAGCTCCTACTCATGAGCTCTCCACCCTGGTTGCTGAAATCCTCCTGGATCCCAAACAACTCTTTGGAGTTGACTCCCTACTCCATCTCTATGTTGTTGTTGTTGCTGCCTTGCTGCTACTGCTATCTCCCTTCTTCTCAAATTCTCATCGCTGGCAGTCTCTTGTGCTGACTTCAACATCATCTTCCTGATCAGTTTGATCACTTTATTCAGCTATTGTCCTGGCTGGCTCTGTTCATGCATCCTCCTCTACTGTAATTTCTTTCTGCAGATGGGTAGATCACCACGATATCCCATGCTATCCTCTTCATCCTCTTTGGCACTACGTGTCCACTCTATTGTAGTCTTCTCTGTAGTCTTCACTTGACTGACCTGTTGTTCAGCCTCTTCATTTGACACTACTGCTACTGCCATCTCTCTTGCTGGTATGTCTCTAGATTTTTCCAGTTTCTCCTCAGCCTAGAAATCCCCTCCATCAGTTTCCAACCTCATCTGTTGGATGTGCATTCTCTACACCTCTACCCTTCTCTCCAGGGTTTCAATCTACTCCCACAGATCAACAAGGCTCGTGCTATCTGTTTCTTATTCTTCTGCTGCTGCAAGCTCTAGTGCTGTAGTCTTCTCATCTTCCTGGCTGAATATGTTGAGCCATTCTTCAGAATGATCATTTTCTTCTACTTTGGCAGCCTTTGATGTCTTCTCCACTTCCTCTTTGAAAGTCAAAGATGGTTGTCCTTCTCCTATTGTTGCTGCTTCATCAGAAACACAAACCTTTTCTTCCCCTGGGCGATATGGTAGGAATATTCGAATCCCTCCAATGATCAGAGAACAATTATGATCCTCCTTCTCTGTCAGCTATCCTTACTGATATGAACTCAGCTCTGAGCTCATCTACTCTCCCTTGCCCTCCTAGCAATATGGGATTTCTCTGCTTCCCTCCTAGCAGTCTATGAGATCCTCATATCTCATCTCATTTCCCTCTTGGAAATATGAAATTCCCCAGCTGTCCTCTTGACAGTCTATGAGATCCCATAGTGATCTCATCTCATTGTCCTCTTGGAAATTTGGGATTTTTGTTCTTCCTTCCTGGCAGTCCTTGAGATCATCCTGTGACCTCAGTTCATCCTCAGCATCACTGAGATTTCTCCCAGACTCTGGTTCACATACATGAACCATCTCCTCCTCTGGTCCATTGAGGTTTTCAGAATGCCTCAACCATCCCTTTAATAGCCTCTGCCATCTTCTGACCACCAATTCTGTGAATGGCCATTTTACCTTCACCTTCATGGGCCATTCATATGCCCATCTTGATATTGTATCGTGCTGCACCCACAATGCTAGATCATCCATCCTCGCTTTGATCTCAACAAGTTCTTTATCCCTTGCAGTGTTCTCCTGCTGTTGATGTATCTTCTTCCCACCGTGTGCATGACCTTCAGTAGCCATTCTGCCTGCTGTCTATCTGCCCTCCTGACAGATCTGTTGTCACTTAGCAACCCTGAGTGCTTCCAACCTTCCTTTACAGTTGACCTGACTGCCTTTTGACTGTTGTGCACCTGCAACAATGACCACAGAGCATCTTCAACACTCTGTCTTCCTCTACCTATTTCTGCAAGCAGCCTCTGATACCAAACTGATGTGTACCAAAGTATTCTCTTTCTCCTCTTGCTTCCTCTACCTGAAATATCAAATAGAGTTTCTGCTCTGACACCACAACTATCGTCATCACCCCCTACCTCAGCAGGTTCTGCACGACCTCCCAGTCTAAGGATCGTTCTAAAACTTCCCTGAGACAAAGAGACTCTTTTGGCTCCTTATTGGAACCTCGAATTCCTGAGCCATAGGTCCTTCCTTGAAAACCCCACCTGCTCAAACATGCATCAGGTGCGAGCTTTTACATGTACATGGACCTTGACATGACTGTTCTTATTTCCTGATATATCTTTTCGGGTTTAGGGACTTCCTAAGTCCTAATGTTGAGAACCTCTGCCTTCTCGATCCCCTGATCTCCGAAATGTCGAAATGCCCAAATGGAACTCAACGATAATTAGCCCCTCTAGCCATATCTTTGGTCCATGTGACCACTCTTCATATGACCGCATCCTTCTTCAAAACTTTCGACTTCATGAGCCCCGAATCTTATTCTTCGGGATTCCCGAAATGATGAATCCTGGTATCCCGAAATGTCGCTCCCCGACTTCCTCCTCCAAGGATTACTTTTCCCTAACTCTTCGTATTTCACGATTTTGGATTTTCAATTGTCATAGTGCTTGGCTCTCTATAGAGGAATCCCCGAATTGCCGATTTCCAAAATCCCGATACCCAGTGCGACTGCAGCCTCATTCTCATTTATGTTGTATTTCATGACTTCGGGACTTTCACAGTCAAGTTTCCTGAATCCTTTCCCTCGAGACTTCTGAAATCTTGATCCCTGGTATGCCAAAATCATGTCTTGTGACCTGACAATACTCCTCCTATACTTTCGGGAATTCGCATTTCATGATTTCGCGATGCAAGGTTGCCTGGTCCTTGCTCCTTGGACTTCCCGGTACCCGAAATACCAAAATGCCAAATCAAAGGGAGATCGACGGCTGTGATCCTCCCGCATCAAACGAATCATGTTATTTCAATATTTGATGGGTCAAGAGTTCCGAACTCTTACCCCTTCATCTTTTGGTAGCTGAAATACCGAAATCACCTTCCTTTCGAGGATTTCCCCAAAACCTCAATTGCGTCTTCCTTTTCTCGAAATTTCTGGATTTGCAGTTTCGTGAACCCTCCGCAACAAATGTTGCTCCTTTGACTTCCTGGTAGCTGAATCCCTGATATGCCAAAATGTGAATTCTTGGTGGGATTCCAGATGTCCACCATGCTTCCTCCTACAAACGGACGGCCATGATCCTCTCCCTGTTTCAGTACTTTCACTGTGAAGTGCCCCGATCTCTTGTCATCAGGATTCCTGAAATGCCGAACCTCGAATCTCTGAAATGCCGAAATGATCTAGTAGCTCCTCTCCTTTGGATACGAGGATTAAACCTCATGCAACTCCTCCTGGATCCAATGGCTATCAACTACCCATGCAAGATCTAACGGCCCATATCTATTCTCCTCTCCCATGCACTCCTCCTGCTGCTACCTGGACGTGAAATCTCAATGGTCCAGATCTTTTCCTCGGCCTGATCTGATGGTAACTGTGCTCCTTGTTGAGCTTACGCTTTCTTCCTCCACCTTGGAAGACTTCCAAAGTATCAAAGTTCTTTACCTTTGCTCCTTCTATGAAGCCTGTAGTCACATCTTTTGTCTGCGTTCTTTGAAAATGATTTCCATCCTGAGCTTCCTTAGACTCAGACCCTCCAAAGGGTCTCCTTTTAGCCTCTGTGATTACTTGCAGGGCTCAGTGCATGAAAGAACTCTCCCTTTTGAGCTTTATTCTCTTTGAATCCTCAAAGGATTCTTTAGCCTCTGTGCTCCTTGTAGTTCTCTGTCCCTCCTGGATTTTTCTTGCTCTGAACCTATGCAAGGATTCCCGACTCCTACACTCTTTGCAGAGTTTCTGCATGCATGAAGGTGCTATCTTTCCTGAGCTTGTCTGCTGCTCAGACCTCTAAGGGACTTCACCCTTTTTCCTTCTCCCTCAGATGGAGAATATGATGTCCTAATCTCTTGCTCAAGCAACTCCTTGCTGAGCCTGCAGGGTGTTCAACAACCCTATGAAGATCCTCTCCTGGACTCTCCTTTGTTCTAGAAATCAAAAGAGTTATTTCTTGTGCTCTATCTGCACATCCACTCAATGACCTCCTGGCAGATTTCCTCCAGAATCCTTAGTGATTTTGATTTCTCCTTGAACTCACAATGGAGTTCTTCCTCCTCAATGCAACCTATACATCTGCTCGATCAACACCTGGCAGAGCTCTTCATAACTCCTCAGATATTATGTCTTCTTCTATGACTTTCATTTGCACAATCCTATCTCCAAGGTGTTCAACAACCTTGAGATATTTCACTGAGTTTAAGACTTCATCTGGTGCATCCTCCTGGCATGTCTTTGTCCAAATTCCAAAGAATTGGAAGTGCACTCTATGCACTAGCTTTCAGAACCCGCAGTGTTCTGTCACGCCCTCTTGGCATGAAGCCTCAAATAAACCCAAATCTGAAATCAAAGAACCCACATATAGAAAAACCTAGTTGTCCTTGCAAATGAACACCAACACACATTCACAACATATAAAGAATACATCAAAGCATTCGCCCAACATAGAATGACATACAGGAAAAACTATTGTTTGTATTAATGTAAAATGCCTCATTTACAAAGTGTTCTTGAGCTCAGACTTTTTTACAAATTCTTGGCTCATTCCTCTCTTATCTCAACTCATGCAGAGATCTCCTATCTCTCTACGCTACTTCCTCCTTCCTTCCTTCCTACAAAAGAATATTTTTACATGAGGGGGCTCTTTGAGCTCTTCCCTCCAAGCTACCTACTCTATTCAATTACATTGAATTTACAATGAATGGATATCTAGTCCAAATCGGAGCTAGATTCAGCCTTACAACCATTAAAGGCTATCTATATCTAAAGCCTACATCTAGGCATGACCTTTTGGCTCTAACAAACTTACAAACATTAAATGCGCTTGATTCAAATTCAAAATTTTAATATGAGAGGGTTGCGCCTCTCTTCCTCATTGAATGTGTGTGCTGAGTGGGATGGATGGTTGATGCATGGCTAGCTTGGGAGAGATACTCCTGCATCACAAGGTTTTACCATACATATGCAAAGCGGTCACAGGTTTACCAGAACTCAAAGTTGACCATGAAGGCGTATGCAATGGATGTGCACAAGGGATGAACATCAAGAACCCTTTTATGAAGAGAGACAACAAAGCAAAAGGAGTCCTAGAGCTCATTCATTCAGATGTATGTGGCCCAATGCCATTGTTCTCCATTAGTGGGTATGTATATTATGTATCATTTTTTTATGATTATTCAAGTAAGACCTGGATATATTTTTTGAAATCTAAAGATGAAGTATTTAGAAAGTTCAAGGAATGCAAAGCCTTGATAGAGAATCTTTCTAAAAGAAAGATTAAGACACTCAGGTCAGATAATGGAGGAGAATATAGCTCAAAAGAGTTTGTGAACTTCTGCAAAGATGTTGGGATCAAGAGGGAACTCACTAATCCCTATAATCCTCAACAAAATGGTGTAGTTGAACAAAAGAACATAACGATAATGGAAGTTGTGAATACTATAATCCATGATCAAGATCTTCCTATGTGCTTATGGGAAGAAGCAACAATGGCAGTTGTATATGTGCAAAACCGATTGTCTCATAGTGCACTTGGGATCAAGACCCCAGAAGAGATGTTCACCAAAAATAAGCCAGAGGTAAGCCATCTCAAAATATTTGGTTGCCCATTATTTATTCATATACCGAAAGAGAAGAGAAACAAGATGGAACCTTCAGGAAAGAAGGGAATATTTGTGGGATACTGTGAGCTATCCAAGGCCTTCAAAATCTATATACTAGGTCACCATCACATTGAGATCAGTAGGAATGTGACCTTTGATGAATATGCAGTGCTCAAGAAATACAAAAGATGTCAGCTTGAAGAAGTATATGAAGAGGAACCCATAATCCCCAGAATTGCAGTGAGGGAGGTTCCCAGAGCTGCAGAACCAGTGAGGGAAGTCGTAACTTCCCCTGATGAGGAAATTCAAGAAGATCATGATATATTAGAAGTTCAAGAACCTCTTCAGATGACGATTCTCCATAAAAGAAATCCATCGTGGGCTAGAGAGCTTATTCAATATGGAGAAAAGTATGGTGTTCCCGAAGGATCTACGAGATAGGTGAAAAGACCAAAGCCATTATCCAATTATACGGTTTTGATGTGTGATCTTCTAGAGGAGGATTCTACCTACATTGAAGAAGCCATTCAGAGGAAAAAAATGGGTAGACGCCATGACAGAGGAATACCAATCCACAATAAAGAACAAAGTATGGGAAATAGTTTCCAGACCGAAGAGTAAAGATCTGGCATCCTCCAAATGGATCTTCAAAATAAAACATGCTATTGATGGAAGTATTGAGAAGTATAAAGCAAGATTTGTCGCTCATGTATTTTCTCAAAAGGAAGGCATAGACTATGAAGAGACATTCGCTCTTGTAGCCAGATACACTTCGATCAGAACCATCATATCCCTTGCATCTAAGATGAAGTGGAAGTTGCACCAGATGGACGTTAAGACAACCTTCCTAAATGGTGTCATTGAAGAGGAAGTGTATATAGAGCAACCTCAAGGATTTGAAGTTGAAGACAGGAAGTCTCATGTCTACAAATTGAAGTAAGCCTTATACAAATTAAAGAAAGCCCTTAGAGCTTGGTATGGCCATATAGATAGTTTTCTGACGAGCTTGGGATTTACCAAGAGTAAAGCAGATTATAACCTCTACTTCAAGGTCATGGAAAATGAGCCAGTAATACTATTACTATATGTGGATGACTTATTCTTAACTGGAGAAGAAAATCTCATCACTGAATGAAAGAAGAGAATCACTTCAGAATTTGAGATGAAATACCTTGGCCTAATACACTATTTCTTAGGTCTTGAGGTATGACAAAGTCCAGAGAGGATCTTCCTTAGCCAAGGGAAGTATGTAGTCGAAATCTTGAAGAGATTCAACATGTTGGAATGCAAATCCATGAATACACCCATGGAAGCAAAGCTGAAGTTGTTGGTCGACACTTCGTCATAATTGATTGATGCCACACTATACACACAGATTATTGGATCATTCATGTACCTGATGAACACTAGACCAGGCATTTGTTTTTCTGTGAACACCTTGAGTCAGTTTTTGGTAGAACCCAGACATGTTCACCTAGTGGCTACAAAACATGTGATGAGGTACCTTAAGGTTACAATAGATTGTGGTCTCAGCTATGATGGAGATCATGATTTCACATTGAGTGGATATACTGATG